>JAEVFF010000175.1:197625-244886 GCA_018901945.1 Pugionium dolabratum | reverse complement strand
GGATCCGTGGCGCAATGGTAGCGCGTCTGACTCCAGATCAGAAGGTTGCGTGTTCGATTCACGTCGGGTTCAAAACCCCGGTTTAAGTATGATCCTAACTTTTTTAATATATTTTTTTTTGTTGCTAGTCATTTCAGATTCATCGGAACCGTCCCTATTCCTGACTGTTGATAAAGATCGAAGGATGCAATGAATTGGTACTTTGCGATCGGCTATATGATATTTAGGGAACTTTTGGCATTAAAAAATTTAGATTTCGTCACCGGTTTAAACCCCTTCTCTCTTCCACCGTCGTTTTTTGTTTCCGTCTAAACGTCATGAACCCTAGCAATGGCGTTCCTCTTGCGCATTCGAACATCAGTATCTCTCGCCCAGAGCGTGATTCAATTCCGATTCTTATCTTCTGCGGTATCTACCCTCACACCAAACTCGAAGACCCCGCTCGCTAGCAAGCAAAGCAATAGCCGGGCTATTCTCTCCCTTCTCAAAACCGAGAAAAATCCGGATCGAATCCTCGAAATCTGCCGATCCGCTTCTCTTACGCCTGATTACCATGTCGACCGTATTGCGTTTTCCGTCGCGGTCGTGACACTGGCTAACGAGAAGCACTTCGTCGCTGTGTCGCAGCTTCTCGACGGTTTCGTTTATAACCAACCCAATCCCAAATCTGAGAGTTTCGCTGTCCGCGCCATTATTCTATACGGCCGAGCTAATATGCTTGATCGATCTTTACAGACATTCCGTGATCTCGAGCAATACGAGATCCCAAGGACGGTGAAGTCTTTGAATGCTCTTCTTTTCGCTTGCTTCATGGTGAAAGATTACAAAGAAGCGAAACGAGTCTACTTCGAAATGCCGAAGATATATGGCATTGAACCCGATCTCGAAACTTACAATCGCATGATTAAAGTCTTGTGTGAATCCGGTTCAACGAGTTCTTCATACTCCATTATTGCGGAGATGGAGAGGAAATGGATAAGGCCTACAGCTGCTAGCTTCGGGTTCATGATTGCTGGTTTTTTCGAGGAGGATAAGTATGATGATGTGAAGAAAGTGTTGAGAATGATGAAAGAATTTGGAGTTCATGTAGGTGTTGCTACATACAACATCATGATTCAGTGTTTGTGTAAAAGGAAGAAATCTGCAGAAGCAAAGGCATTGCTTGGTAGGGTTATGTCTAGTAGGATGAGACCTAATTCTGTGACGTATTCCCATTTGATTCATGGGTTTTGCAGTGAAGATAATTTGGATGAGGCGTTGAATTTGTTCGGGATTATGGTGAAGAATGGTTGCAAGCCTGATAGTGAATGTTACTTCACTCTGATACATTGCTTGTGCAAAGGAGGGGACTTTGAGACAGCCTTGATGATATGTAGAGAGAGCATGGAGAAGAATTGGGTTCCGAGTTTTAGTGTCATGAAGTGGCTTGTTAATGGACTAGCTGCTATTTCGAAGGTCGAAGAAGCAAAAGAGCTCATTGCACAAGTAAAAGAGAGGTTTACTAGAAATGTTGACTTGTGGGATGAAGTTGAAGCTGCATTGCCTCAGTGAACATGTTGCTGGTGAAGTATCAATTTTCTTTTCTCACTGAAGATTCTTGTACCTGTGTTGTATATAAATGTCCTATAACGTTTTCTCGGGTTGTTCAGTTTTGATGTGCAATAGTATTGATGGTTACTGGATCAAGTAGACTGCTTTCTCTCTTTCTTCCAATCGGTTTCAGGTTCAGATACAAAAAATAATATTCTACTCTGTTTCTTGGAATTCGAACAAAATAACACATCCAAAAACAGAAACTTGAGAAACCTTTAAAGAATACATTCATGTCTCAACCAATAATGTCGTAACAATGGAAGCTGCTTCTTCTTCCTCTTCTTTTCAGCTAGAAAACGAAGCAACCTTGGAACAAAATAGCTTACTTCATTCTTTTTGGAACTCTTGGTTTTCTCCCACAATGTAGATACAAGCAGAGTTGAATTCCAAGTGAGAAACAAATAGCCACAAGCTTATCATTGTTTTCTATGAAGTACTTGAATATTCCGAGGCATGAGAAATTAAGGTACAGAAGCTGTCATCAGTCTGCTCCCATGCTCCTTCAACACCCATGTATGTATCTTGCCTATCACCCAGGATTAATGTCAATTTGATGAGATGGACGAGGAATCAACAAGGCTTAAACCTCTCTTTTGGGAATTCGAAACTCTATTGAAAAGTCTCCAGACTCTCCACCTTTATTGTAACCTAACCAATGATTAGTTCCTCGCAAATACACACTTGACACTCGTAATCCGAATACCATCAAAGGTTTTATCAAAAACAACAACCTTCAACCCTCAAATCTTCAAATATGCTGTCACCAGAAGGAGCACAACGAAACCTTACCATTTTGTAATCACAAGGGCGTGATGATATGATGATGATGATTTGCTACTAATGTATCCAAGACCATACGCACCCAAGGAATGGCCACATTTGAACCATCTTGCTTGTTTCAACAACGGATAGAAAATCTACGAATATTCAATATATCTGACACAAGATTTTATTACTAAACACAACCCTTATAACTTCACGAAACAGAGCATGTTATTGGTTAAGTCCAAAACAGAAAAAGACATCAAACTAAAACAGAGCAAAACACTCAATTCAACACACGGATAAGACAACAAACTACAGCCACTCTTGGTAAGTAACTCCAGTGGGCTTCAGCCACAATCCCCCTTGAATAAGCTTAGCTACAGTAAACTGCTCGGCCTCCTTTGAATCTCTAATAACTTTAAATCCTTTCCATCTCACTCTTCTAGTCGTATCTGCTCCAGGACCATTATTCGCATACTCTCCATAATACAATGTGGAAAGTGCAAACTCGCCATCCCATGGGAACCAACCGGCCGGATCAATGTGATCGCCGATAAAAGTCTGCATGATTACCGTCCTTGAATACAACTTCCACGGCCGTCCAAGGAATGTTTTCACGGAACCTTTTACTGGTGCAAGATCAGAGCTAGCCGTTATTTTACATTTTTGGAACGAAATGGCTGTGTTCTGGTTTTGATCTTCTCGCCCCTGAGCTGTCACCATGTTCTTTTGCCCAGCTCCAGGCTTTCGAGCCACGATATCACAATTTTGGAATACGACCGCAGAGTTTCCGAAGATGAAGTCTACGGTACCTGTTATGTAGCAGTCGCGGTAGAACTGTCGTAGCGTGTGAGTGTAGAGTGTGTCTTGATATGCGTCTATTCGACAACGATTTATAACCGTTTGATCTGCACTCACTCGGAGAGCCACAGCTTGGTGCTTTGCTGGTCCGGCTGTGTTCTGGAACCATATGTCTTGTGCCATAAACCCATCACCATTGGCGGCTGCATGTGTTTCAAACAGGTCTTGTCAGTTATACATCATACATGAGTAACATGACTAGTCGAAACTAATTACTATTTAAAATATATAAGAGTTTTACGTTTTTTTGTTAGGAAAGACCAGTATTAAAAATAAATTATATTACCAACTGTGGCAGATCTGAAGGTGGTGGATCCGTCAATGACATTTAAACTACCGGTTATGATGGTCGAATCTTTGCCATCACCAACAAGCATTAAGTTTTTCTTCTTCTTTCCGATGTCAATAGTTTCTTTGTAAACCCCTTTCTTCACATATATAACATATCTTGTTTTGCTATTCTCCGGTGCTGCCGCCACTGCCTCGTTAACTGTTTTGTATTTTCCGGTACCGTCTTTTGCAACCACGACGTTTGCGTTCACGTCAAGTGTCTAATAAAGGGTCAAAGTTTTAGAGTTTGGATTAAAAATATATTTATTTGGTAAGTTCAATAAACGTTTTACATTTCAACGGAAACTTCTTGTTTCAAATAATTATTTTAAACCATAAAAAAAATCTTCAACCCGAAAAACTATGTATTAATTTTGAAAATACTTGTCTATTATTTTAATTTAATATTTTTTATAAAAAGATTCTTAAGTGTTCTAATATTAATTAGTTGCCGTCGTTAATGAGGTTTTTGATTATACCTTGGGAGCAGATTCTAAAAGCTTCCTGTCGAGAGCAGCTAGCCAAGATGGGAAGTGATTAGGAAAGATCATCTTGAGGTCGTCTCTTTCCGGCAATACAGATACAAAGATGGCTAGAGCCACTCTAGCTCTAGAAACCAAGTCTTCAAGCTCTGGCTTGACTCTAAGTTTAGAGTCTACAGAGGCATCATTGATACCGTCTAAACATGTCATGTAGTTTGTAAGCACACTGCTCAGCCAAGTGTGAATGTTTGAGTACGACTCAAGATTGAGGTTTCCTCCTCGGAGTTCCTCCACTGAACTCATCACTCGGTCCTTTGACACGTCCATCATCTCTTGGCAGTCTGCAAAAGCAGCCTCGTCTCTCTCCCCGTTCGAGCGGGTTCTAGCCTCGTCCACCGCGTTCGTCGCGTTCTCCAGCCGCCACACAGAGTTCTTCAAGAACACGTGCAATAGGTCATGACGTTTGAGCTTCGAGAGTGACAAAGTCGTCGTGAATTCTGACAAGACAGCTTGGCATGAGTCTTGGTCGTGAGCTCCATGGCAGATCTGGCTCGGGGTTAATAAGGAATCACCATCATTAATGTTAATGGAGGTAAAGAAAGCTCCAAGGCCAAGAATGGCTACAAAGGAGAGGACAAGGCATAGATTCTTGTGGCTAAGAGACTTTGGTTTGGAAAGAAGTGGTTTATTTGAATCAGACATTAGTCTTTGATTTTAGTGGAAAAAGGATATTGTTTGTGTTGGCTCTTCACTACTCAGAATCATGCCATTTTATAGAAAATGCTAGTGAGTAAAGCACATGACTGAAAGCTATGATTTCCTTTTCTTTATCATATAATATTCATATTATCATTGCACCAACTACACTATGAAGTAAACAAAGAAATTACTCTGCATCTTCCTTCTTTTTTTATAAAGATACTGTTTTGTTCACAACGAGAACACGCCCTGAATTTAACAGAAACCCAAGGGAAAAAATAATACCTTATTTTATATTAAAAAATGGACCATTTTAATTTTTTTTGAAAATTATGTTGTTACAAATACTCGAAATGAAAAACTTAAAAGAACCGTTTATTTTTTTATTTGTCATTGTATTAATAGTTTTTTTGAAATAAAAGCCGATTTTTTGTATTAATATTGAAGGCCAGAAATACGAGATTGATTTGTTTGGAATCAGCCCGGTCCAGTTCACAATACAACATTTAGGATAATCATATAGAGCTCTTTCATCATAATCTTTCTTGACAAAACAAAATTTACAATAAAAACGATATTCTCCACAATAACCATTTAGTCATTTACAACACAAATAATTGTTAGTCGGGTTTGGTTTTTACATAATCATTTACCTTCTCAAAAAGATTAGTCATATTTAAGAATATTTAAAACGTGGTGGTGTCTGTCATTATTTGAGATACTTATCTACTCTGCCTTTTAGATCCGATCCTAGTGATGCTTCTATATATTTATTTAAATATATACAAAAATTTCATCATGTCCAATAGTTTATTGTAAGTGTTAAAAAAGGTTTTAATATAGTAATGCATGTTGATGAAAAACTGTAAAAAAATAATGTTAAAGGGCATCCAATGTTTAACAATCTATATTTAATTTAATTTTTGTGATCAAGTGGAAATTAACTATATATTTTCGTCTTCGACTTTTGTGTCAATTCGGCGACTAGGAACATTGTTTTTGCCGATTTGTAGCACGTGGAAATTGTGTAACACCGAAACTTTTTGAATATATCCCACACACATTACTTCTATAGACCCATAGGCCATTTATATATATAGATTTCTTGTAATGAAGAAAAAACACTATTTTTATTAGCAAACAATGAATCATTATGTTCAACCAATAATGGTTGAATAAATGATCAAAGCCAGATTTTAAAAAAAATCTGTTACATATAAAGGAGAAGTAATATGGTAAATCAGAATCTTGATTGATTTATTTTAAGATATTAATGATTTATCTACGCAATGACCATATCGACCCCGTGATCGGAGGCTCCTGTGCCTCGACCTTGAAGCTGGAGACAACCTAATTTGCATGCACTGTCGCAAACCTCTTGCGTGGATTCGCTCACTTTCATGCATATTGGCATACATTCTTTCTGACACAATGGCATTACTTTCTTTCCTAGTAGTGTTTCTTGTCCAACCACAATCTTCGTCCATATCAATACCGTAATTATCATCAAACTCAGGGTCGTTAAGTTTCTACTCCGGATCTTCATTTTTTCTCGTTTATTACTTTTCTTGAAAAGATCGCTCAGGGAAAAAGACAAAGAGAGCGAGAGAGATGCTTTCTTGGGAGAGAAGAAAAATATTTTGAACAAAAAGCGGATAGCCACGGCCTTATATGTATTCAATTTTCCAGTCAAGTTTTACTATTTTTAAATAAGATTTGAGGTTATTAATAAAAACAAATATTCTATTTCTGCTATCTAATGATATTTTTAATCAGTTTGAAACTTGCTTATATATATGTGATAAAACTCACAAAGAAAAATTGTCAAATTGTTTTATTGGTCTAGATGAAATTATTGACTATATTATCAGTTGGATTCAACATATAATTAAGAGATCGATTATAAACAGTAAAGATAGAATAAGTTGAAACATAGTTGACGAAACATCACGTTTTGGACGAAGAAACTTCCTTGTAGTTTGTAGAAAAGGAACCACGTGAAACGTCACGCATTTCATAAATAACATTTTTATTTTTAGTCAGCTAAAAATAATCAAACAAAGAAAATTTATACTCATATTAGTCCCTTGACAATTTTTATTTTCAGTCCCTTGTCACTTCCTGTTGAATCCGTATTCTTGGTTTCTCACTCAGATGAACTACTAACCGGAGACTAGTAGCAGTAGTAAAATCTCAACTGTTCAAGTATTCAAAGCAGAAACACTATATGTCAACAACATGATTCCACAGTTCCAGAAATTTGAAAACTAAATCAAGATACTGGAGAAAGATGTGAAGAGCTGAGAATGTTCCAAGTTTCTATGGAAGACGACGTCATAACTGTTCAAAAAAAATCACCCGGTTTTGTTCGTGCAAGAAAACAAACCTTCTCGACGAGCTAGAGGATTCGGATTACTAAAAATAATAAAATAAACTGACAGCTGTGGGATTTGAACCCACGCCCTTTCGGACCAGAGCCTAAATCTGGCGCCTTAGACCACTCGGCCAAACTGTCATATTGACAACTGTGTTCGTTGGTAAAATTATACCAGATACTTTTTCTAGTAAACAAAAAGTTAAATAAATACTAGAGAGTTAAATAATCATAGTAACTACGAACTAGCTAGACAATACTTATTTGTTTAAAAAATTCATCTCTCGTAAATAGTGTATGAATGTATTATGGTCTTATTAGTCTCTGTTATGGTAAAGACTTATGATCTAGAGTGACAAAGTCTCGAGTTGCATATATTTTTATTATCTGTAAGTCTGTAACTGCATTATGAATATCTTAGATCTGAAACATTCATAGTTGTTATGTAAGAATGTATATAATACCGGAAATGGGAAGAGGCAGTGCAGTTTACTAATCTTTTAATTATAATCTAATAACTTTTGTGAATTTAGGTGTATTATTTATCGGCATTCTTTTTTTCATAACGTGCTAGTTTCACGTGCACTGTCTTGGGGTACCAAAAGATTAAACAAAATATTATAGTATGTTGCTTATTCTTTTTTTTCTTTGAAAAGATTGTATGAAAATTTGGCTTTTATAAATCTGGTTAAATTTTAACGATGAACATGGTTTTCACTTTTCCATAATTTTATTCAAATCTCTATTTGGATATATGATTTGATGATAGAAAAAAAAAACAGAACTAGGAGAGTAACGTCCAAACACAAATTATTGAATTTATAACGATGAACTAAACTTTTACAATTATTACTTATTTATTTTAAACACGTTGAACATCATGGATTCATCCAAATATTTGTGAAGTATTTTAAGTTCCAAAAAAATCAAGAGATCTTTGCTTAGTAAATCGAAGCAAATGTCTACATTTGACCAAACTTTAAATAAGCTTATGGTTTCATTGCATTGGTATCTAGATTTAAATTCCTATAGATGATTTTTGAGAATTTAGTTTACTATATAAGATCTACACATAGTGAGGTTATAACGAAGAATTAAATAGTTGACAAAGAAAAACAAAGAAACCCCAATAATTAATTGTTTTTTATTTTACATGAACATTTCCACTTGGTGGCAGCCTGGCGCTCCAATGATTCTCCATGTTCTTTTTCATAACTCCCAGAATACCCTTGGCAGCTCTCATCTCAATATAGTTCAATGACCAATCTCAATTCTTAATGAATCGACCGGTCGGTGTTTCATTAGCTAAACCGGGGTATTACATTCGATCTAACCAAACAGGTTACAGTAATATTAATCATTGAGTTTACTGTTAATCATATATATTCTTTAATTCATCTTTTCTTTATGCCTTATTTATAACTTTAATAATTGTATTACATGAAAATATTAGAAAATAAACCGCATCCCAATGGCCAAACCCAAACCTAAATCTAAAAAACTAAGAAGAGTTACTAATGGTCAGAACAGTAATTTTCCCGATCTTTAAATTAAAGCAATAAAGCTCCATCTTTTTCTCACTAACGGAACCAGTGAGATCACGTTCTGCCTCTCTCTCTTCGAGAAAAATCGAAGCAGAAAAAATAAATGGAAACGAGAAGGAGATTAAGCATGAGCTGTTCTTCCATGGCGGCTCTGTTCTTGTTCATCGCGGCTCTAATGGTGTCTTCTTCTATTGCAGCAACACCGACACAGTCGTTCGAAGAAAATTTCAACATCATGTGGTCTGAAAATCACTTTACGACTTCCGAGGATGGACAGATCTGGAATCTCTCCTTAGACAACGATACCGGTACGTCCACATCTACTTCGTCAACCGGAAAACACCGGTTTGATTTCAGTGTATTCCGTTAAATTACAGCGAGACTCTGTTCCGACGTCTATTTGTTTATAATTGTTTTTGTAAAATTACATGATTGGACCTAATCTCTAGATCGCATAGTTAATTCTATTTGAATTTTGAATATGGATAATACAAATCAGGATGTGGGTTTCAGACAAAGCACATGTACAGATTCGGATGGTTCAGTATGAAGCTAAAACTCGTCGGTGGCGACTCCGCCGGTGTTGTCACCGCTTACTATGTGAGCCGTTGTTCTTAGTTATTCAATCTTGAAAATCGTTCTTAACAATTTTCTTTTTAAATAACTAAGTATAATTTGACGAGCAGATGTGTTCAGAGAATGGGGCAGGACCGGAGAGAGACGAGATAGATTTTGAATTTCTTGGGAATCGAACCGGAGAACCGTACATAATTCAGACCAATGTGTTTAAGAATGGAACTGGGAATCGGGAGATGCGACATTCCCTATGGTTCGACCCGACCAAGGACTACCACACTTACTCCATCCTTTGGAATAACCACCAGCTCGTGTAAGTCCCCTTCTAATATGGCTAAACATAGAGATACCATTCGGTTTGGTTAAACGAATCTGAAATTTTGGCTAAAAACCGGAAGTTTAAGTCTAAGATTATGGCTTTATGCTACAAAACCGATATCAACTTTGGACCAACATTCCACACAACAAAATAAATTAATTTTACAAATTAATTTCAGAATATTTTTTAATCCGGTTTTTATAAGCACAATTTTCTATGATAATTTTTTTAAAAAATGTTTCAAATATAATACCATTAATTTAAATTTCTAATATTAAAATATCTTTAAAAAATTTAATAGAGAAAATCTAAAATTTAAACTATAAGAAAAAAATTTTAATTTAATTTATAATTTATTTAGAATAAATAATTATTTCACATAATAATTTGTAGTATTTTAAAATATTAATTGTGATCATTTAAAAAAAAAGTGTCAGATCAAAGTATTACTCCTTTATGTTTGTTTAATATTTTAATAATCTAACGTTTAGCATTTAACTTAAACGGTGCATATTCGTTTTCGAATTTTTTTCTTTTCAAAATTCGTTGTCTATTCTCTAAACACACTCGTTGGACAAAATCAAGGCCATATCGGACCGAATTGGTCAATCAGAGCTAATTTTAACGATCGTTATAATGTGTAATCCGGTTAAACCCAATGCAAACACAGGTTCTTCGTGGACAGAGTACCGATTCGAGTATACAAGAACAGCGATAAGGTCCCAGACAACGATTTCTTCCCGAACCAAAAGCCCATGTACTTGTTCTCTAGCATATGGAACGCCGACGACTGGGCGACACGTGGTGGTCTAGAGAAGACCGACTGGAAAAAAGCTCCCTTCGTCTCGTCCTACAAGGATTTCGCCGTCGAAGGCTGCCGTTGGAAGGATCCATTCCCCGCTTGCGTCTCCACCACAACAGACAACTGGTGGGACCAGTACGACGCGTGGCATTTATCCAAGTCCCAGAAGTTGGATTATGCTTGGGTGCAGCGTAATCTCGTCGTATACGATTACTGCCAGGACCGTGAGAGGTTCCCTAAACTTCCTTGGGAGTGTTCCATTAGCCCTTGGGCTTAAATTCATTTTTTTTCTCCATATTATGTGGAAATGGCTTCTGTGGTAATAATTCTACTTTATTTTTTTGTTGCATTTCTCTTCTGGTTCTGGATTATAAATAACCTGTGTTGATTTATTTAATTAATTATTTACTCCCAGTTGCTATTATTTTATTTCTTTGTTTTTCAAGATGTTGATTCCATGCGAATATCCAAGGTAAGTCGGATCAGCTTGTTGTATGTACAAAAAACTAGATACTTGTCCATCTTCCTCGATTTTTCTAAACAGCATTTTCGCTTAAGATAATCATCCTTTTCAGTTTTCATACATAATCCTCAAATCATTAGATATAGTCTACAAAATAAAGACCTTTCATCTCACCGTATTAGCCTTTCAGATTCCCTTAACTATGGGCTAGATGACTGATGTCACTATATTTTTAATACACCAAGAGGGGCTGCATCACTGATGTCACAATATATTTATATTTCGAAGATTAAAAGTCCAACCTTCGCATTTCAATTTAAATTTAACCTGAATTTGCATCTACTATTTATATGCTAACCAAATGATGAAATACTAAAATAAACAAACTCCTTTTTGTTTGACAATTTGAATTTCTTACATATTAGAAAACGATTAGTTCTTCATTGACGATTGGAAAACAATTTCCACTATTCTTTTTTTTTCAAGGTGACGATTGGAAAGGATTACTACTCCATTGATCATTCGTTCTTCTATATAAACCAATCCAACCTTCTAACGTTCCAAATTAAAAAACACCCCAAGACTTTTGAAAAGTTCCAGAAAGTCCCCATAATAAAGAAAAATGAGGATCAATTTGGTCCCAGTAATTATCTCACTGGTCATCATCTTCAACTCATCCACCACTGTAGTATCTGAGACAACAACAGACACTTCTGTTTCCTCAACCGTAGACCAAATCTTCAACACAACAAATCCATGGCTCGATTTCTCGACGAAATTCAACCAATCCACCATGGAATTCTCCATCTCCACGATAATCGCCGCCGTTCTCGCGTTCTTCGCCGCCTCGATATCCAGCGCCGGAGGAATCGGCGGCGGAGGTCTCTTCAACTCGATAATGACGATCGTCGCTGGATTCGAGATGAAGACGGCGTCGAGCTTCTCGGCGTTTATGGTAACCGGCGTCTCCGTAGCGAACGTTGGTTGCAATCTCTTCGTGAGAAACCCAAAAACGGGAGGCAAAACTTTAATCGATTTTGATTTGGCGCTAACTCTTCAGCCATGTCTGCTTCTCGGAGTCAGTATCGGCGTGATCTGTAACCGTATGTTCCCTACTTGGCTTGTGACGTCACTCTTCGCCGTCTTCCTCGCGTGGTCGACGATGAAGACTTGCAAAAAGGGTGTTTCTTACTGGAATTTGGAATCGGAGAGGGAAGACGGAAACGAGAACGGTCTTGAAGGAGGGAGATCGCCCCTTCTGGGTAACGATGAAGGAGAGAAAGGAAAGATGAGGTTTCCATGGATGAAGCTCGGAGTTTTAGTGATCATCTGGTTAATGTTTTTCTCTATTAATCTCTTCCGCGGAAACAAATATGGTCAGGTATCAATTGCATGCTTATTGATGTTACTGAAATGTCTTTTCTGGTATTTTATAAGCAGAGATTATATACGTCAACTTTATTAAAAAAGAACACAATGAAAGTAAAGAAGTTTTGTGTAAAACTAAGGTCTTATTTAAGTGGTGAAGTAGCACTTGAACTCTTAGTGTCATATCTTATTGTCAATTCCTTTTCGTACAAGAAATGAACATTATTTCTTGAAGTGTTATAATTCCTACCAAAATATTGAAATATTTATGAACATTTAAGGTGCAATATTTGAATTTGGATTTGCACAGGGAATTATATCGATCAAGCCATGTGGAGCTCTCTACTGGTTTCTCTCGTCTCTCCAAATACCTCTCACTATCTTCCTCACTATCTGGATTTGCTTCAGTGACAGTGTTCAATGCAGCCAGACATCACATAACCAAGAAAAGGTCTAACATAGTAACATTTGATTAATTAGGTTTCTGTTGGTCAAAGTCACCAGCTTTGTTGATGATTCCACAGGAGATTGAATATGTGGGAAGGAACCATGGAGGAGGACTGAGCAAGTTTATGCTGCCTGTAATGGCTCTCTTGGCTGGACTTTTGGCTGGCCTTTTCGGTATTGGCGGTGGAATGCTCATTAGTCCTCTTCTTCTCCAAATTGGTATTGCTCCTGAGGTATGAGATCTTGACTCTTGTTCTTGAGCGTTTTCGCTGACAATTTTTAAGCGTTTTCTGCGTTTACAAGATAAAACACTATACTTTCACATACTATATGATATGGAACAAAAGACACGATAATAAAAAGATATATAATACAGTATACCATATAACAATATCATGACTAAAAAAAAATACAATTCAAATCCTCTATAACAGGTAACTGCAGCAACATGTTCCTTCATGGTTCTGTTTTCTTCAACAATGTCTGCAATCCAGTACCTATTACTGGGCATGGCACAGGCCAGAACCGCTGCGATATTCGCTCTGGTTTGCTTCGTAGCATCTCTAGTCGGACTAATAGTGGTTAAGAAGGTTATAGCCATGTACGGGAGGGCCTCGATCATTGTGTTTGCAGTTGGTGTCGTCATGGCACTGAGCACTGTGCTGATAACAACCCATGGAGCTCTTAATGTCTGGAATGATTTTGTCTCTGGTCTTTACATGGGTTTCAAATTACCCTGTTGAGAACAACAAAAAGTCTAGTTTTTTACACGTTTAACTGGCTGTTGAATCTTAATTCGTAGTTTTTTCTTCTGTTTGAACGATTTAAGCCAAGCTACCAATCTCTGATACTGTAATCTCAAATAAAAGACATTAGCAGCATAACATTATTGTGAATCAATTAAGACATCAACCATATATTTCGTCCTAATCCCAAACCGCAACCAAAACATATACTAAAACTGTCATACCTGAATTATTTCATATTTTTATTACAAAAAACATAATTCTTAAAGCTCCATAGCCGAATCAAAAGTTTAAAAACACATTTACATATCACACAAACATTTACACAAACCAAATACACTTTACACAAACTTTTATTGGGATTGATCCTTTACCATTGATCTATATATTTCTAAGCAATATGAACAACTCCTGCGGAGTGAACGAAACCATCGACCTTTTTCTTGATCTCATCAGGATTTGCGCCCACGAGTTTGTCCATCGCATTGCCATCCTTCAAGAATATAAAAGTCGGCATGGCCTTCACCTCTAGCTGTCTCGCCACTTCCTAACCAATCCAACACAGCAAGAAAAAGAATTACCAAGCAATTGTTCAGTTTCACAACAAACGTCACGAGTCTTTTACTCTCTATGATAAAAAGTAAAAAGAAAATTCACTTTTACCAAAGTAGCCATGAACAAAGACACAAGTATTTTTACCTTGACTTCATCAACATCAACTATGAGAAATAGAACATCCTTATAGCTCAACGCAAGATCTTCGAAGAACGAATTCATAAACACAGAAGGAATACACCATGATGCTGTGAAATGAGCCACAATCTGTAAATATCATAAAGTAACAACCTTGGTTGGTGATTAACATAAAGAAAACAAGGCAGAGTCGTTCATTTGGCTATGTTGGTTCATGTGCTGAGAAACCTAGCCAGAACTTTCCTTTGAATCAATCTTTTCAACTAGTCGATTTTAACCAAATTACAAATCTCCTTTAAAACCTTGTCCTATATACTCAAACCTTTCATGTGTGTCAAGATCTGATTCAGATTTCGTTTTGGCTGTGAAAATATCCCCTGAAAAAGGGAAATGATAAAGAAGATGAGAGACTTACGGGAGAACCCTGATTCTTGGCTTGACTCACATAAAAGTTCCATGATTCTGCAGAAACAACTTTAACAACTCGTGACTTCTGAAGTTCTTGATCATCCATCTCTTTAAGCTTTTCTCTTAGTCTCTAATTTTGGCTTCTTCTGTAAAAGAGATAATACGATTCGGTGTTTCAGTGTTTATCTACCTGGGATGATGGGACGGACTGATCATAATGTCATAAACCATGGATGACTCATAGAAGTGTGGTGGCCCATTGTTTTTGAATTATTTTATAAATTTCATTACATTGAATGGAAAACACAATACTGAGAAACGAGATATTAAGATTGAGAACAAAAGGTATTTTTGTCATCCGCGATTTCATACGTAATAGTTAGTGAAGTTAAACCACTGTAGCCCCGGTTTGGTTTTGCAATCTCTTTTTATAGTTAAAGGTAAACAAAATATCTAAAGTGATTATCAATTTTTTATTATCTAAAGTGGCTAATTTATTTATTTCTTATTATTTAAAGGAAGGAAATCTTAAGGAGAGGAAAAAAGGGAAAATTTAATAAAAATCAGGAAATTAAACAAATATTAAAATGTAATAAGTGGAAAACAAAGAGACTTTTTGTTCAATATATAAACTGAGGTTAAGTGGTTAATTAGATGTCACAGTTTCAACCTCTTGTCCCAAAACAAAAATCACACAACCCTAAAATTTCATGTCCGGGAAACGTTTCAATCCGCTTGAAGATCCGCCGACGGCTTCCTCAAGCGACGAAGACGAAATGGAGACTTCAATAGGAGAAGGGGAAGAACTCGAAGGAAACTCTTCGTCGGAAGAAGAAGATGATGGGTCCTCTAGATACCCAGTCGCGAAGAAGCCAGAAACTGCTCTCGCTGCCGCGGAGAAGAATCAAGTTTCCG
The DNA here is from genome assembly GCA_018901945.1 of Pugionium dolabratum. Lineage (NCBI taxonomy): Eukaryota > Viridiplantae > Streptophyta > Magnoliopsida > Brassicales > Brassicaceae > Pugionium > Pugionium dolabratum. The sequence continues at coordinate 229,501 of JAEVFF010000175.1, read as the reverse complement.
ATTCCCAATCTGGGTCGGAGGAAGAAACCGATTCTGATTCTGAAACCGGCAGAAAATATCCCGTTAAGAATGCAGTATCCTCCGTTGTGAAATCTGTCGCAGAAACCAAGGGTTCGGTAGTAGCGACGAATCACGATTCTAAAAAGGGTAAATCTTCGGCGAAATCTGCGACCAAGAAGCGTTCTAGTGAGACAGATTGTGGAGCAGCCTCTACGGATGCTAAGAGGGTCAAGAGGGTTTTAGGAGAGGACGAGAAAAAGAGTGGTGGAGGCGAAGAAACAAAGAAAACCTATTTCCAACGAGTTTGGAGTGAGGAAGATGAGATTGCGGTTTTACAAGGCATTATTGATTACAAAAACGATACTGGGATAAGTCCTTATGATGACACAAATGGGTTTTATCTGTTGGTGAAGAAATCTATTAGCTTTGATGTCAGTAAAATCCAATTCATGGAGAAGCTTAGGAGTTTGAAGAAAAAGTTTGAGAACAATCTTGGTAAAGGGAAGAACGGAGAGGAACCGACATTTTCCAAACCTCATGATCGTAAGGCCTTTGATTTGTCCAAGATTATTTGGGGAGCGAATGGGATAATTTTGGAATCAGCTGTGAAATCTAATGGGAAGTCGAAGAAGAGCAGCAAGTCGAAGAAAGTTGAGTCTGTGAAGCCAGAGCTTATTTTTTCTTCGCCCAATGGTAAGAACTGTGAAGACGAGGTGGCTAAAGGAGAAGTATCTTCGCTTGGTATCGCAGAATTGGATACGTTTGTGAAGCCTATTCTTGTTAAATCACTAGCGCGTTTAGGTTTGGATGATCTTGCTGCTCAACAAGGTTGGAGTAGGCTTGCTGCAGAGGATAGGAAGAGATTCGAGGAGCAGTGGAAAGTGTTGCAGCTTAGGGAATTCGAGTTCTATTCGCAAAAGAGCGGCTTCATTCATGAGGTCGTAACAAAGATGGCTGAAGCATTTCGACCAAACCCTTAGACATGTATTGATTTTTGTTTTTGTTTTTGATTGTCTCTTTTGCCTAGAACTCGGTCTTTTTCGTTTACTGTTCTATTGATCTTGAGTTCATTTTGGAATATCTGCGGGTTTATCAATATCAATGAAGCAAGTTATATCTAAAAGCGAAGCATTTTAAGTCTTATGCTGTTAGTTTTATACACACTGTGTAGAGAAGACATATGTTGTTGGGGGAAGAAAAACGGGTTATGCGTTGCTTGTTTGTGCTGGATTTTCTTGTTGCACAGTCTCTTTGTCTTCTTTTTTAGCTGCAATGGCTGAAACATAATATGCTGAAGTCACAAGTCCATGTGCAATACAACATATGCCTCCAATAAGAAGAAACCAACGATTTGGTAAGCTGCAGAATCTTTTTGATCTTGAGTTGGCTAGTGTTCCTAACATCAGCGTTGAGTAGCTGGCCACAAACAAGATCCTAAGTCCAAAGAAAACACAGTTAAATGGGTTCGAAATCTGAAATTTATGTTGACTAAAATCTAAAATATTTCATTTGCATTACCAGGAGAGAACAAGGAAAGCCACTGCGAGTATCTTGTTCGCTGTTGCTCTCTTGAAATCTTGCTTAGAGCGAATGTACGTGCAGCCTCCAAGCACATTGGCTGTGACATGGACAATAAACAGAAGCACCATTGCAGCTACTCCCTCAGCAAAAGCTCCAGAGCTTGGGTTTCTTCGACATCCAGAATCTGAATTTCTTGAATGTTGTTGGTGATGATTATGATGATGTTGTTGCTGTTTTCAAAGGAGAAACATCAAATAAAAAAGAAGATTATGGGTAATGAAACTAAACTCATTTTTACTCTATTATAAAAGATTAGATGCTTTAACACAACCTTGCTTTGAGCAATCTCGGCTTCAATCCCGAGGACTGCAGCTGAAATGTCTGCACATATGATCACAACAGAAACCAAGAAGCCAAGTTCGCGTTCCATTTTTTTCTTAATTCATAAAACCGCTTTTTCTATTTTGAGTATTGTATTTATTTCCATTGTTCTATGATAGATTAAGGAAGAGGAAAAGAATAAGAAACAACATCAGGTTACTATTTCCTACAAGACAAAAGAGAGATTCGGTTTTGGTCTCACCAATTAAGTAAAGTTTCAATCCTTATATATATAATGATCTTAGTTCGGATGCTTTTCTTGTAAACTAGTGTAAATTAAACAAAGCTTTTTATGAAGATATGAATTTCAGATAAAGGTTGCTCAGATTTTGGACTTTTCTACTTCAAAAAGTCAAAGCTCAAGAGAAGCAGCATGTGGCTGTATACTCTGTTCTGTAACGTGAAGAGAAGTGAAAAAAAGTATGATTACCATTTCTATTTTGAATCTCATATGCTATTTTATTATATTTTTCCAGGTTGTAATTGGAGAAGAGTCGTACCTGTTTTTTAAGTTTGATCAGCTTAATAACTATACTTTTAGTTATGAATTTTCTACTTCCGAAACGAATTACTTTTTTTTGTTCTTTCATGATGTGATATGATATTATACGCTTATGGAAATCTTCAACGTCAGTTTGGAAACAGTTTGTGTGGATATGGTGAATAAGCAGGAAGAGACAGAAACAGAACCACATCTGAACCAAAGCCAAATTTTCATAAAATCTCTTTATAATTCACATCTCTTTTTGTGAATTCGGAGGCGGATCTTGAAAGAACATGCGTGGAGTTTGGCTTTATCTCAAGAAGCCTCTTAGCTGCTGCAATGCACAGAAGTCAAGTGATGCTGGTGATCCAGACAAGGACCAAATCCAGAAGACGAAGAATCCAACAAGATCAATGTCGAATATGGGGATTGACATTGTCACTAATGGAGATGAGCGAGCTATGCAGAATCCAAGCTGCTGCAGCTCACGGTCTCTGGAGTGCTGCAAATTTATAAATACAAGGAAATTTGAGAGCAATGCTGATAATTCTGACAGATTCAAAGGGTTGCTCAGTGGAGTATCTTCTTCTGATTTAGTTACCGGTCACAGTTATTCTGAGAGATTTGATGTTGCTGGCGCTGACATCTGCGGTTTTGGAGCTCTCGCTTGTTGGAAATGTCAGCAGAGAGTCAGAGATCTTGATGCGTTTGAGGTGCATTACCTTTCTAACCACTCTGGTAAGACTCGGAATAGATCTCTCTTTTTTTCATCGAGTTTTGGTCAACGTTTTGAGGAGAATTTCGTTTGTGTTTCCTCCAGTGACTAGACTTGTAGCAGGAGACTTCTCAAGAACAACTGTGGAAATAATCTGCAATACAGGCTATTCTCACAAGCTTGGCAAAACGAAAGGGAACAGCATTTCAGCGATTCTAAAAGTCCAGAACTTGCAGAGAGTCGTTGCAGAGTTTGAAGATTACAGAGAACTCGTAAAAATAAGAGCACACAAGCTTTTAAATAAACACTCTCGCTGTATGGCTGATGGGAACGAGTTTCTTGGGTTTCACGGTACAACTCTTTCTTGCTCTCTAGGTTTGAGCAACAACTGCTCAAACCTCTGTTTCTCGGATCAATGTGGCGTTTGTCGGATTCTAAGACATGGTTTCGCTTATAAAACAAGAGCAGATGGGATTAAAGGAGTTCTCACAGCATCAACTAGCTCTACAGCTCTTGAATGTATCGAAATGGATCAAGGAAGAAACAGAGGTGCATTGTTGAAAGCTGTTGTCCTATGTAGAGTCATCGCAGGGAGAGTTCGAAAAGGGTTGCAGAAGTCTGAAGATCCTTTGGGGTTTTCTGAGTTTGATTCATTAGCTTTGAAAATGGGACAAAATTCTAGAATTAAAGAGCTTTATCTGTTGAGTACTAAAGCTTTGTTGCCTTGCTTTGTTATAATCTTCAAGCCTTGAAACAAAACCACATATGTATATTTACTCTTTTATTGTATCATTTTCTTTTTCACGGATTAAAATAAAACCTTATTTATTACAAACTATTTACTCTTTTCCCTTTGCATTATCGAGAGAGAGAGAGAGAGATAACCCCATCATTCGAATCAAACTCTAAGAAGCCCTGTTGCTCATCGTCTTGAGACACTTAAAACGACATGTATGAGACAACTCAGACAAGGCTTACGTTTTGTTACACTTGCTAAGAACGTTGCATTTGTTTCTTTTGTTGTTGTTGATAATAATAACTCAAAATTGTGAAGCTAGGAATCGTTCATACAAATTGCGAAAATGAATTACTTTATTTGGTTGTTTAAAGCGTTAATCAAAAGAGAAAACTATTTCAAAGATTTTTATGCCATTTTTAAAAAGATATTTTGCTAGTTTGTAAAATTTTCCTTTTTTGATAGTTTGTGAATTTTTTAAAGAACAGGAAATATACCAGTTATTGACTGCAAACAATAAAATAATGGAATATCTTTTTGGTTAACATCTAGGAAAGTTTGATCAAAATGGTAAAATTTCCAAATTGTTTTTCTAGTAGTTCTGGGACTGGGAGTATATATAGCAACAACTATTAAACAAATTCGACCACGAACAAACGGTTTTGCTTTGCGTTTAAAACATCGTGAAGAAACAATTCATAAACGATGAAGATTTCGATGGCCTATTTGATCGTCGGTGGTATACTAATGCTGGTGGTTGGATCCTACATTCTGGGAAGGATTTTCTTGACTCCTCCTGAGAAAACAGAAGAAGTCAAACCGGAGGCGACAGAGCCTTAAAATAGTTCGTATGAAGACAAATTTAAACTATAGATTGCAATCTTTTCTTTATTTTATTTTATGATGGTTTTCTTATTTTCATACATTAGAGACTGTAATGAGCTTTATGATGTTTTATGGTTTCTTATAATAAACAATTAAACATCTGTGTGTTTCATTAACGCTAACAACAATCGATCACATTCTCTATAACATAAGTCAAGAATCTTATAACAAAAGGGTCTATTAGATTCTGATTTTGACCCATCTCAATTGCTAGGGATAACAATTAACAAAATATCTTAGTCTCCCTTCCTGTTTTTTTTTCTTGTACCCTTCACAAAAGAAAACCTTTGAGAACTTGTCTTCTATTTCTCTGTTCAAATCATGCACAAACACATCGGTCTCTCCTCCTTCTTTCTTGTTTCTCGCCATCATTCCCGCCCTGTCATCCTCCCATGATTACAATTTACATCCCAACTAGTCTCACAGATTTCTGCAGGCAATCCCTTGAGTGCTAGTTCAAACATTGAGTATCTTGGATCTCCGATGGTTCTACATTCAGGTTCTTTCCCACCTTCTGTAAGAATGTCTGCTTGATTGCCTTTCCTGTCGGATGTTACATGGTATGATTCAAGCACTTGAAACAGTCTCTTCTTCTGTTTTAACCATATGATTCATCTTCTTCAAGGAATACTGTTCTTCCGCCATAGTTGAGAGAGCTCCACATGAGACTGTCATGGCCTAGACCAAACAACAAGAAATTGCAGGGGTGATTTCTTGTCCAATACTCTACTGCTAACCGCTATTTATCTGAGCCACGTGCGCATCTGGCTGCCACGTAGTCGATAGTAAATAATTTTTATCAATAGGGATACTTTCGTAATTGAATCTTCTTAAGGGGTAAAAAAGACATTTTCCCATTCACTGAGGAAAAAAGGTTTTCGGTATTAAAATCCGAGAGAAGAACGAGGGAGTTTGAAGCCGAACCAGACGAACCGTAGCTTCGATAACCGAACCTTGAGAGCAAGAGAGAGAGAAAGAGAGGACGCGTTCCTCTTCTTCTTACCCTCTCCGGTGGTGAAATTCAATCTCAATCGGAGAAGAGAGGAATATAAGCGATTGGAGAGATAAAAATTGTCCAACGATGTCGAAGAAGAAAGCGGCTGGTAGCACCATGACGCTTAAGGACTTCCATGGCGGCACCATACCATCTGATCTCCCTCTCCCCTCCGCTCCTGGAGTGTAAGTCTCCACAGATTCTTATAAATATTTCCTTGGATCGTCTCCTAGTTAATATGCTTATCGGAGATAGATAAATTCCTCGTTTGTGTTTGTGAGATTCGAGTGATGTTTCTGGTAAGCTCTTTGGTTATTCATAGTGCTATTAGATCTATATCGAGATTTTTGTTTTCTGATTGTTTAGGTCTATTGTTATTATCCTTGTATTGGATGAAATGCGTCTGCGCTTTGATATCGTCTTTTTACTTCTTCCTCTCACTTTTGATCGCTTTTCCTTTGTAGGATTCCGAAGATTACTACGGATCGACCTGTTTTTGATAGAGCGCCTTGGGGAACTTCAGTTGGCCGACCGGATCAGAGGACTAGGCCGAATTCATCCCATACTATAAGAAACTTCGATGATAAATCACTGTTTCTGCCTCATACCGCGAACATTGGACGAAATTTCAACGAGGATGAACGGAAGCCTCTGGATGGTTACTCGGCGCCTCGTAGAATGGTCAATGATGATGTTTTCCGGGTTGCAAATAGCCGCCTGGAGGTAAAAGCAGAGTCGGTTTTAACTGGAAGACATAGTGGTTGGTCAGCGGCAGCTGGTCCTTTCCCTGGCAAGATGAATGATGTGACTCATTCTGTGACTGGAATTGGTAATGGTGAGAACTTGGTCTCAGGAACTCACCCTAATGTTTGGACTGCGAGGAAGGATGTCTCTGTGACTAACAATGAGCCAGGACAGTCTCCATGGACTACAAAACCAGCTGTTTCTAATTTGGTCAATAAAAGTGCGCTTGAGCAAGTGTCTTCAGGGAGATGGCAGACCAAACTTTTGGTTGATACTCAGATGGGTTTTGATGATGTTAAGCATTCAGAGATAGAGAGTAGAGACTATAATACTAATACCCCTGTGCTTAATCAAGGGGATGTTCCACATGGAACATATGTAGAACGGGGCCTGGTCGCCGAAGATGGGATCCAGGGTGGGAAAAAGTTCCGTGAATATGAAAAAATCCCTGGTCCAACTTATTTTGACGTTAAGGAAATGAAAGCTGTAGCAAACAGCAGCTCTAAGCCTCATCCAAATTATTCTGACATCAGGCCTGCTGGACACTTGGTGCAACCAATTGCCCTTTCCGAAGCTGTGGGACGACCTAAGCTGAACCTGCTGCCTCGAACGAAACCTCTTGAGAGCGTTGAGAAACCTGTGAATGATGGAAAACTGGTACTAATTATAATTTTTTGAGCTGCCTTTTTAGTTTTTTAAGTTTCCGTCTTGGTTATGTTTTCTGATGGCTCAACTCTATGGGTGCAGGAAAATGGTGCTTCAAATCTTATTCAACGTGAAACTAGTAATGCGACACACAGAGGTATGAACATTTCAAAATCTGGTTTGTCTGCAGATGAGATTTCTAACCTTCCGGTTGAGCGGCCTAAGTTGTATCTGAAGTCCGTAGCACAGTTGCTCGAGCAACCAGAAGTTAAGACTGAAAAGGAAAGGTAAGGATTTTCAAGGTTCTACAAACTATGGCCGTACTTACATTTATCGTCCCAGCACACTAGTAACTATTTTTGAGCTTGGGGACATTGAAAGATTTCCTTTTTTCTTCTCAAAATCTTTCTGATGGAAATAATGAAAGGATTATGCTCTGAGTCGTGTCATGCTTTGGTAACTGTTGAAAGTAAAATAGATGCTGGTAGTATTGGGTTTGTGTCACAGTTATTTTGGCTAGCTTATATTTTCTGCCATTCAATTCTCTAGAATATACTAGACCGCTTCCCTGGCGATAAGTATGTAATTGTGTATCAAACACGCTTATGTTTTTCGGTTCCTGGTGCAGAAATACTGTTTTTGGCGGTGCCAGACCACGAGAGCTGGTGAGTGCGGTTTGTTTCGTCTTATTGTGTAGCTCTCTCATGTTAAGTTGTTACCCGTTTGTTCATCATCATTTGGTTTTGCAATCTGATCGTCACCTCTAATTTGTAACTAGGTATTGAAGGAGCGAGGCATTGATGAAACCGAGCATCAGAAATTGGAGCAACCATTAGACAGGTAGAATAGGTTTCCTCTAGCTGCTCGCATTTTGTGTATACTTTCTGGGATCCAACGCTTACAGTTTCATTGAGTTCAACTATCTATTACTAAGTTTTGTTAATTTTATTCGTTTATGTCAGAAGGACGGTGCTCAAAGCAATCGAAAGAGTTCCAGAGCATGCAGTCCAAAGGCCAATGAGTTCTCCTCGTGATCTCAGAACGAGGAAATTTGATCAAAAGGATGAGCGAAGTGTAAGCGACGTTACTAAATCTGAAGCCCAGCGGAGAAACTGGCGAGATAATGATATCAAGAGCACAAGACAGCAACATCAGATTAAGGAGAAGACGAGACATCCATCACCAGAAACATGGCGAAAACCGGTTTCTCAGAAACCGGAATCACCAGATGGAAGAGGGCTTCGTCATGGAAAAGCAGCTTCTCCACTTGAGCTAGCCCAAGCCTATTCTTCTGACCCTAAATCCGGTACTGGAAATAACTTTAACATGAATCGCAACAACCAAACGCAGCAACCGTTCTCTCGGTTGGTAGGTTCAACAACGACACCAAGACATATCAATGGCTACTGAGTCATTGTTCGTTTTTCCTTTCAAATTGGTTTTAGCTCCGACTAATTGGATCTTAATTTCTAGAACACATCTCCATGAGGTTTGTGGGATTGTTTATGTGATATGTTTCCCTTAAGAATGGGGTCGGATTTACATAAGCCACATATGGTTAGATTGTGTTCATTCCTTCGAAAACCCATTTGATTAAGCCTCTAACGAAGGAACACACTCTTTCAGCAGATTCTCAACCTCGTCTAACTGTTGTCCGATTTTTCCAAAGGAATAATGTTTGGATAAATCCAAAAGGACAACAAAAGATAAGTTAAAAGAAACACAAGATATAGAGTTTTGGAGAGTGTACTGTTGTAGTTGAGAAGCTTCTCAATTAGATTGTTTCGAAAATATAGTGTTCGTAGAACATGAAAGATACACGTTATTGTTGACGTCATTATTAACATCGTATAGACATCAAAAGATATTTGTAACGCAACTTTTATGTTGTGAATTAACTCCAAACGTGGAAATTAATAAGTGACCTATGGACAACCCATTCATATACTAACCCATCATTCGTATTTTTTATAAGAAAGTTTGGCCAACTTAAAACGAAAGAGCAGGTATATAAAAAGTAATAAATCAGCTTCGTTACTTAGTTATCACAAGAATGTTGCTCTTAACTCGCCTGATACATCTCTGATGATAACTCCGGTTAATACATCCGGTAACCATAAGAGGAGATCTCGAACTGATTTCTTTGGACCCGATTCTCGTAACCGTATGGATACGAATCCCCGAAAAGGTAATCGGAAGTCGTTTTCCAGGGATCAGAATCGTTGCTTTCCCAGCAAGAAACATCAGCCGCACGATGTTTTTCATCTTCCTGGCGTCTTTTGTTACGTAACACACAAGGGAAGTAGCCTCCGAATATCACCTCACAGAGATCCGTCGCTTCTAAGCCATAACCAGACGGAACATACAGAGCTTTCACTTCTTCTTTATCTACAGCTTCTGATTTAACAGTTTCATAACTTGAACTGTGATCTTCGTCTTCTTCTTCTTCTTCATCATCATCTTCCTCTTCTTCTTCTTCTTCTTCATGATAATCTTCTTCTTTTAGGAATGGTTCAGCTTCCACTAACGGTTCGGAGAAAGTTACACGTTTCTTGACAGCTTTTATTTCACCACCATCATAAATTCCAAGAGGAACAGGAGCAATAATCTCCGGAGGAGAAGGAGGATTTGCCAAAGCAGCGGTTGAAGAAGGGTAACAAGTTTCTACTGACGAAGGAAGAGGTTTTCCGTAGGTTGCAACGATATCGTAGCCACCACCATACGGCGTCGGATCGTAATCGTCGAACTCGGGCTCGTTGAAGCCTTGAACAGAGTAATAGATATTAAACTGAGGAGGAGATTCGTAGGTTGTATAGAAATTCGGATCATAAAACAAGTGGTTGGGCTCAGACACGGTAGAAACAGAGTAAGCAACAGATGCAGAGGTTGTCTCATACTCAGATCCATTCCAGTTGTTATAACTCATTGGATCGAAACCAAACTGCTGTTGTTGATTGTTATCATAATAATTATGAACATAGAGATTATTAACCTGATTGAAATCGTAAGGGATCTGGTAATTCTCATAGAAATTGGCCATCTGTGTGATTTGATTCTCAGAGCTCCAAGGATGATTTTTTAACTCTCTCTCTCTCTTTCTCTTGCTCGGTTGGTAAAAGAGCACTGATTAAGTCGGTGTAGTGTATATGATTCCATGTGATGTGTTGATAAGGTGGGAACGACTGATGTAGATGGTGACAAATGTGAGTGACCCTACTTAAAAAGTTGTCCGGAGAAGCAATAATATTGAGTGGTGGACAAAGAGATCAAACCAAAACCGGTTCGATAATATTGATTTAAACGATTTTGAATACCTTGACCAAACCCAACCGAATCCCATACCAGGCCGAATAACTTTAAACCAATGGTTCAGGTAGAAGGAATGATGATAACAGAAGTCATCACTGATGCTAGACGATTTTACATCAGACATTCATAACCTAAGAACTAACCGAACGATCAAAACCGCACACACCCTGTTACAATGGTCTTGTCTTCTCATTGTTCAGGAGGAATCAGAAGGTGTAGGTTCTTGTCTTGGTTTCCTCTGTTGCTCAGGAGGTGGACCGTCTCTTTTTCTTTCGTACCTCTTACTTTGATATTTTGAGTTATTACGCTGCTTTGGTTGGTATGTTGGGTATGTGCACGGGATAATCTCTCCATTGATGTACTTATCGCCTAAACCAAACAAAAACCTATCCAATTATCACAACAGGGATATAAGGGAGACAGAGAGAGACACACATTGTAATCACTACTAATCAGTTTTAGATGAGCTACCTCCATAGTCCTTGTTCTTTACATCTATGTAAGAGTCAGGCAAAACCCAGAGAACTCCAGGCAAACCTGTGAAAATTGAAAGAATGACCCTGCGGTATCTTGAATGTTTTCGATGATCAATCATACAATTTCACCAACTCACCCTTGAACTTCTCAGATGTTTCTTCGTCAATGGTGCACTGGAATCCAGTATAAGTGGTGGTACTGAATGCATACATGTTCTTCTTTGCCTCTTCCATGCTGGAATAGACACAATCACACACAGTAAACACACAAGGAATTGGTTATGCTGGATAGCGGACCCAAGTACACTAATTTGTTATAAAAGCTGCATGACAATGTCTATAGGATTAAAGTTCTCTAAAAAATAGCCAGCAGCAACAAATAAACTGAAGCTTTAGGATTCCGGTTCCCCTTCTCCATATCGAGTTTTGAGTTCAAGAAACTCAACCAGATTTTTTGAAGCTATATCAGATGTTCATATACATCAATATATTTGCCCAGAACTCGTTCACAAGCTATATCAGATGTTCAATATGGTTGCACATCTCAAGGGATTAAAACAAGTCAGAATAAGGATTACACTGATTTATTCATAACAAACGAATTTCAACCTAATTTCAACCCTCAGGTAAGCTTCAAAGCAAATTCAAAGCTTAAGCTTTTACTCAGTTCCCTAACCCTTACACTACATTATAATAATGAACCTAGTGAAAACCCAAATCTTCTGGACCCCAAATTTTTCCCTAAGCGCGACACTGTTTCAATCAAATAATCACGAAAAGTCCATTAACAAACATATGTCTATATTAATTAACTATCATCAAGGGAGAGAACTACTCAGAAGAGAAAACGCCACCTTCCAAGAACAGTAGCAAGAGTGTTCAGGTAAGTATCAATCATCTGCTCCCTGGTTGGAGCTGGATCCTTGGGGAATTCCATTACAATAAGCCAGTGATTATAATCGCATCCAGGAAGCATAATCGTCTCTCTCTGCTCGTTGCTACTACTACGTTTCGATGAATAATCCGAGTCCACCGTCGCCGCTTTCACAATTGCCATACGACGGCGAGACCCGGAGGTGGAAATACCCCGGAGAAGAGGATTCCATGTGCCGCATAGACTGATACCGGATAATATAGGGCAAAGATTCAGGTGACTTACTGGAAGAAGGGTTTTAGGGAGAAGCAAGGAAGAAGAAGAAGATGTTGTGAAGGAAGCCATTGCAAATGCAGAAACGAGACACTTTTCTACTCGACTCTTTCACGACAGATCGGAGGGGATAAGATCTTTTACCATATGCTGGTGTTTGGGCCGAACTTAAGCTCAGCCCATAAGAGTGAAACTTTTTTTTTTTAAGTTTCACTTTGATTTGTATTTTTTTCCTTCACAACTCAAATTCATCGAATATAATCAAAATTTTTTTCATCCAGATGGAAGATCACAAACAAGCAAACCTTAAGTTTAATAGGTAAATTAAGTATTAATATAACGATGCTGTTATATTAAAAATTTCCATTTCACTGGTTAACTATTTTATAATACTACAAATACAGTTTTGCATGTATAGAAATAATTTTTACATGGAACCCAAGTACAATAAGTATGGCTACAAACTGATGATATCTATAGACTAGTATTGCCGTATTGGTATTCATAACGAAGAAGAAAACACTTGGGAAATTTGTTAACGACCTTCAACGTTGGTGAGAGTTACGTCATTTAAAGAATTACCGGTTTCTCCGCTGGCAAAATTACCTGAGCTGTCGCCATTTTTGACGCTTCTCTTCCTTCCTACTATAAATGCAGGATGCTTCGGAGATGGAAGATCAATGGCGTTATGTCCCAACATGAACACAACAGAGGACATGTCTGGTCTCTCCGATGCGCTTTCTTGCACGCAAAGCAACCCAATGTGTGCGCACTTCATCACTTCGCTCTCGTCATAAGTCTCTGCGTCTATTAATTTGTCTATGATCTCTGTTGTTTCACCTTTTTCCCATAGAGCCCAAATCTACAAGAAGAGACATTGTCTTGTTCCTCTGTTTTTACCAATCTCAAACTTATGTGAAGAACTGCATTTTTTTTTACTTACATGTCCGACTAAATTCGAAGATTCATCATAGATAGTACTGTTCTTCTTTCCAGTTATGATCTCTAAGATCAATATTCCGAAGCTGTAGACATCGGACTTTATGGAGAATTGCCCATTCATTGCATACTCAGGTGACATATATCCGCTATGATATTGAAACGGTTTTTTTTTTCAGATTGAAAAAAGAAAAATTTGAGAGGAGATTGAGAAAGGATAACTCACTATGTTCCCACAACCCGATTAGTGCTTCCTTCGATTTGGTTGCCACCAAATATTCTCGCCATCCCGAAATCCGCAACCTTTGGTATCATTTCGTTGTCAAGAAGTACATTGCTGGCCTTGAGGTCTCTGTGGATGATTCTCAGTCTTGAATCTTGATGAAGATACAAGATTCCTCGAGCGATCCCGCAGATTATCTCCATCCGTTTTGGCCAATCCAACTCCGCTCTATGCTCATCACCTAAGAGGAAGATAAGGAAAAAAAAGGGAAATCAAAATGCAAAGTCATTGATCTTCCTGAAAGGGAGAATTTGAGACTCTGTTGGAAATGCTAAACGTACGGAATATGAAATAGTCTAGGCTCTTGTTTGGTAAGTACTCGTATATTAACATCTTTTCTTCCAATTCAACGCAACATCCTAAGATCCTCACGAGATTTCGATGCTGCAACTTTGATATCAACTTGACCTCGTTCTTAAACTCTTCCATTCCTTGGCCTGAGTTTCTTGACAATCTTTTCACTGCTATCTCCATACCATTTTGTAGCACCCCCTGAACAGAAACAAAGGAAACATTCCCTACTACTTATTGAACTTAAAAGATTGCTCTTTTGGAGTAGTGTTTATAACGATTTATATTAGGCATGTGTGAAGATGGTTCTTTGATTCTTACTTACTTTATAAACGGGTCCGAAACCACCTGCTCCAAGCTTGTTTTGAAAAGAGAAGTTATTAGTTGCTGCAGCGATTGTGCTAAGCTCAAAGAGAGGCAACTCCCGGTGTCTTGATTTGTCCTCAAGCTCTTCTAATATCAAGGAGTCTCCAATATCAAAAGAGCTCGGAGCGAAGGTTGATGCAGGTTTTCTATGCTTGTTAGACTCTGTACTTGTCCATGTTTTCAATTTGTTAGCTGTGAGCTCAGCAAGCAAACATCTAAGCTTAAAAAATCATAATCAGAGAATTTCTTACTCCGTCGTTTCCTTATGAAACAGAACAAAATAATCACTAGTAACATCACGACTACGAGCAAACTGATGAAAATCAAAACAAGTCTCCTCTTCCCTGATGAGCCGTGTCCATTCCACCGCACTGAAGAAGCAAAAAAATCAAAATAACAAGTCTCTTTTACCGCTTTTTGTTGCAATGAAACAGAACAGGTTGCAGAGTGTTTGTACCTAACTCTGCCTTGTCTACGCGTAGGTAGAAATCTTGTCCTGCGTTTAAGTATGTCCTTGTATCCAACATATCACTGTGCCATGTCAAGCACCCTTTCGCTCCTTCTTCGCTCTCGTGGTAAGCGCTTGCATAAGCGACACATGAACAGTTCCTCAAGCACCTCTTTCCGCATTCCTTCAGTGTTATGATCATATCCACATTTACAGCTGATGTATTGGGAACCTTCACGCGCTTCAACTTCGCAAACCCTTCTTTCCCATTACATATCGAAGCTGTATTGCTCCTCTTGCACCCACCCGAAGCATCTCTCAAGGACCAAGCTTGGGGTGTCTTAGGCTCGTACCCCGGCAGGCAAAAGCATTCAAACTTGTCTGGACTCGTGGGATCGCAGTAAGCGTTAAGGCCACAATGGTTGTAGTTGTCACATTTCTCTTCAGGAGCTGACCAGAAGCCGATCCATTTCTTATCTTTCCCATTCCATGTGAACCGTTGCAGGATTCCCGTCTCGTTTAGCACCATTCTTGTTATGACTAAAGGATTCAACACACCATAAGTGATTGATACTTCATCCTGATTATTCACAAACGAGAGATTGAAGATAAACTTGTTTGTCATTTCAGGCACACCGCTCCATCTCTGCCCTGTCCATGACCCGGTACGCCACCATAGAGACTGACTCTTATACATTATCATCTGCGGGAACCCTCTACGCTCTATCCGGTATGTGATGTTTCCGACACCTGGGTCAACAGGAGATCTCCACGACGTTATAAAGTGATCCACGCCATCTTTACGGGTGAATCCAAACTTCATAAAGGGAAGCAAAGTGTTTGTAGGATGATTAAAACTCTCCCAGAAACTCTTCCCTGTGACAGGATCAAGCAGAACAAGGTTTCCTAAATCAGATAGCTTCGCAACTAAAGCCGGCTCTGATATCGTATCCAAAACATCCGTAGACCAGACAGGCTCTGTTCCATTGGCAGATGCATACACACAGAGATTCCCTCTGCTGCTGAACTTTATATGACCAGATGTGTCATTAATAGGATGGTCTCTGTTTGCAACCCATACAACAGTCTGTTCAGAGACTTGTGCATACCAAATCCCAACATACCGGAGCTTTGAAGTCCCCAGGCTGAAAAATCCAAAAGCGAATCTCTTTCCTTCAGAAAATATAACATCACCATCTCTCAAAGACTGTCTTCTCATGATCGTGTTGTCGGAGAAACAAGATTGGATAGGGAGGCATATTAAGACGACGAAAAAGATGAAGAAGATCTTCATTCTGTGTTTGTTTCTGATCAGAGTTTGGTGGAAACATATAAATGTTTGTGTGTTATTGAAAGCCAAGTGGACCTCACCTGAACTAACAACATTAACTCCAGGCATCGATCATTCACGCTCTGTTCTGGATATCTTTTCAAAGGTTGAACTTTCAAAAGATGTAAAAAAAACTGATTCATGTGATTTAAAACATGACACGAACTAAAAAAAGGTTACGACACTGTAAACCGTTCTCTCTTGTCCATTCAATCATTGCCTCTTTCACTGTGCAGAAATCAGTCCACGCCACCTTCAAGTTCCTTACAATAATAAATACCTACTTATGTTTAAAATGACAATCATATTATGATATTTAAAAACCTGATTATTTAGACACTGATTTATTCATACGTGTAACTTTAAAAAAAAAAAAGACAGATATCATATGTTTCTTGTTTATTGTCTTGAAGCTAAGCTCAAGGAAAGGTAAAATTTTAGACTACTTCACTTTTATTTAAACAAAGGACCCAGAGAGGTACTCCGTACATCATTTTTGCTTTCTAGACTCTGCAATCGAGTCGACTTTAAAACTTCCATATAAAGACTTCCTTCTCATGACACACAACACCATTCCAGATATTTCATTTACCAGCTGAAGCATGGTTATTCAATTGAGCTGAAATAGGAAGCATCTATGTCAAATTAAGCATGGTTATTTAAATTTTGTGACTTGAAATGTAAATATGTTCTTCTATGTCAAATTATGAGTGTATATAGATACAAGATATAGGCCAACTATTCGACCTAGAATCAATTACTATCCCATAGCAGGTGAAGATAAAGTTGATAATGAATGGCAATTACAATCAGCAAATACGACCTCCAATAGGGATAATGCAGGAAGAGTCATAGAAAATAACTCTGAGACATATTAGCAACTACTCCAAGATATATACTAAAATATTCGGCATAGAAACATTTACCATCCACTAGCAGGTGAAGGTAAAGTTGATAATGACTGGCTATCAAAGTCAGCAAATGCAACCTATAAGCATAATACAGAAATGGTGCCCATAAATTCATCGTAATCAATAATTTATAGTTTGTTACTATTCTTGACAATCAAAGAAAGAAGAAAAAAAAGTTCGTTGTTGTTCAAGAAAACTTGACCGCAGCTCCAAATTGATTTTGCATTATTTAACATGAGAGAAAATAAATAAATCAATTAATGTAAGATAATAAGTTATACGTTCTTACAAAACAATTCTTCACAATTGGATAATGAACTTACCTGAGCTGCATAAGGTTTCTCAGAACTAAGTCAACATCAAAATAGCAACATCCTAAGATCCTCACGAGATTTCTATGCTGCAACTTTGATATCAACTTGATCTCATTCTTGAATTCTACTATGTCTTGGCCCGAGTTTGTTGACAACCTCGTCACCGCTGTCTCAATACCATTCTCCAACACACCCTGAACATAAAACAAACATTTTTTCCCCTACGTACCACTTATAAAAACATAGAGATCATTTGGGGATGATGTTTTTGGCTTCTTTCTTACCGACACGAAATGGGCTTCTTCCTGCCGAGAGAATCCTTCCCAACGTTAAAGACGCGTTTGTTAACATGCAAGCAAATCGATATTCATTGCTGCGAAACAGTGTCTTCTACTTTCTTTTGTAGCAATAAAACAGAACGGTTGTTAGAAAAGCTTTATAGTAAACATTTGAGACCTGATCTATAACTGACTAGTTGCAGAGCAGATGTATGTATGTAACTATTTAAGCTAACCCATACAACATAGTCTGCTCAGAGATTTGAGCATACCAAATTCCTACATACCGAAGCTTCCAAGAACCCAAAGGCGAATCTCTCCCCATCAGAGACTAATTCGACATCACCATCTCTCAAGGACTGTCTTCTCATGATTGTATCATTGGCAAGCTCGGAGGAGGAATAAGATGATGAAGTAGATCTTCATTCATCTTTGATGAAGCGTATAAATTTTGTTGTCTCCTATTAAAGCTAAGTGGGTCTGACTCTCACCTGACCTAACAGCATTAACGGTAGAGTTCTTCTCTGCTCTTAGGTGAAGTAGTAGACATGGAGGATCATTCGCTTCCGGTTCCTGGTATTTCTCAAAGGTTGAACTTTCAAAGGAGGTAATAACTGAATTCATGTGATACGAACTAAAAGGACACTAACAATAGTTAGTGCGTACAATCAGGATTGATGCTTGTTATAGTACTGTTTACGATATTTATTTTAAAAGAGGCACATGCTTAGATGAGGACCCAAACACAAACACGATTTGGCATCAATTCCCATTAGAATTTAGGCATTGTACCAGGTTCATTAACCAGTTTTCTTCTAAAAACCTAAGAACAGTCTCCTTTTCACTAATGAAAATTTGGATTGATTCCTGCAATTTCACGAGAAAAATTACAACCTGTTTGAAAGCTCGACAATTCACGTCTTTACTGCAGAAACTAAACCTCCTTCTCCTCCAAAGCCTTGAGTTCTTGCCTCCATTCCTCCAACTTTGAGAATTTCTCCAATTGCTCAGGATTTAGGTCTCGGGGTGCAGTTTTCAGTTGTTGAGCTTCTGTGAGTCGGATCTGCAAATGGTAATAGAAGGTGACAAATTGACAAGTACACAGAACTGCTACAATGTCAAGTTGTCAACTTGGGTAGCATTACCCTCGTACCAAGGACAATCCATAGTGAACGATAACAGTTTATCAAACACCATTGGGAACCATCATATCTTGCAGGCAAAAACGTTCTTGGATGTCTTATTCTCATTAAAAGCTGAGAAAGTTTGAAATCTTACTTTTTTCTTAAGTGCACGTATTCTTTTCTCAGTGTCTTCTCCTGCAGTTCCTGGATTGGGTGCTTCTCTAAGGTCTGAAGTGCGAGACGGTACATCATTATTTGAAGAAACGTCCAAAGCCTCCAAATCGGAAACCAATACATTCACAGCTTGGGATCCATTTCTTGGAGTCACAATGGAAACAGCTTCTTCCTTGCCTACATTTCTAGCTGATCCATCCACAGAGCTGTTACCTTTTTCTGCAGTAGCCTGCAGGGTGATAATTTGGAAGAATGTTCCAATAACTGAAGACGAAGCTAGTAGCATATGAAGCTTACATATGGATAGGGTTGAAACACGTACCTGCAATCTCTTCTCTTTCTTACGTTCGTTCCTCTTAGCAGATTTAGTCTTTGGTTTAGGAGTTGGATCAGGTTCATAACCAGGCGGTCCTTGTGAGAGCATCCCCTTCTTCATCTAGTGCAAAGAAAATACAAATTAGGAATAAAGCCGTTTTCTCTTCCCTTTATGCCCTAATTCAACACGCGAGAATGAAATAACGCTATCCACCACCAAGACTGAGTTAAATCACATTCAAACGGTTCATTTTCACACAAAACAAAGAGTCCAAGAACAGAACACAATGTAGAGGGAAACAAGGCTCCATACCAGAGAACCTTTGGACTGGTAAATGACAACTTCATCTTGTGGAGAATATCCAGCTCGAATACGGATGGGTTTCCGGAAAGTACCATCAGGTCTACGTGTAGGCTCCAGAATCCTCTCACCTTCTTTAAGGTTTTTGCTCAGTTCTGCCATTTGCTTTCTTTGTTCTCCGCTTCCCATCTGATTCCTTCAGATTTTCAATCACCCTTGTCACTTCTCTTCTCTGTTTTCTGTATCAAATTTGCAGGACTTCTAAAAAACACGATGAGTGACTCTCGAATTCATGCAATCAAAAGTCAAAAACTAATTAAGAACAGGTGGTCAATTACTAAGTTCAATAGTTCAACACTAACTTTGACCTTCTCTAGGATATACCCATTACCACATCTCTTATTCGTCTACAAAATAGAATGTCCCAAGCTATCTTTCTGTATTATCATCAAAGTATAAATCTTTTAGCTTTTGGTTAATTCAAAGTGGTGACAATATGTCTCTGGCTGCTATTAACCAACATTGAAAATCAATCAGATTTACTTAACCTTTCCCAGCGTCCAGAGTTCCCTAAGAAAGAGCGGAAGGAAACTGACCTTGGAGATGGAGCTTTTCTCCGTCACCGGAAAACCTAAATCCGGGGAAAAGCAACAGGTTAATATTGGATGGAAGCGGTTTTGTTGACCCTAAAGAATGAGATAGTGAATTCGCATTGAAAAATAATAAACTAAAAAAAGGGAAAAAATGTTTTTTCATGATTTTTTTTGTTGACAAAACCAGAGAAAAAAATAGAGAGAAGTTTCAACTCTGGTCACCTTTCAAGACCAAATCTACATTAAATATATTTGTTATTTGCACTTTTATCTCTAAAATTCAGTTGTTGACAAAATGCATCAAATTAACACGAAGCCAAAAAACAAGCACAAATTTTAATTTATCTTACGAAAAAATTACATAAAATTTTATTAATTTTTTAGAATTCTATCACTTTTTCTTTTCTGTTTTCAAATAGTTCCAGTTTCATAACAAATTCATTAGTATTCAATCATCTACTACATCTGAATTGACAATTTCCCATTCCAAAATAATGAATTATATATCCTTGATATCAATTATTTGACATCATCCATATTTTTGTTTTGTGCCACATACCCATATATTTTGATTCGATTTTACCTTAAGGGAAGTTGATTTTGGTTAGATGTACATAAGTCCTACCTTAAGCTAAAGCTAAAAAGAACTAGTGTTTTAGATGTAGAAATTATTACACTCTTCAATCATATAAAAGTTATTCATAATTCTTGTTCTCACAACATTTTTTTTTTAAATTATAAATTTTTTTCTTTGGCCACTAATTGTTCATATGAATTCACTTATCGGAATTAAAAACATTTGGATGTAGACTTTAATGTTACGACAGGTTGTCATCATTGACATCATTGACATCATTGACTGGTTTGACAATGTCACACGTCAACGAAATCAAATTTAGCCCAGGAGACCTCTAATTTTCCTCCCTTTCTCTCTCTTTATCTCCGTGTCGGCTTTAGGTCTTCTCCCAGAGGTAGTTTCGAACACAACAACGCCGGGAGGGAAAACTGTGACCGATTGCCCAAAGTTGAAGTCATTGAAAATGCTCCCCAATTTTAACGTTTTAGAGATCCATACCCAACAATCGACGTTTTCGCGTTTTCTTGCCGTGATTTTTCACCATTGCCACCATGTCAAGGTTTGTTCATCAAGTGGGCTTATCTTTCCATATACCCACCCAGTTTCTTATTTTATTGGTTCTATCATAAATTCTGATCGCCTTTTTGTTTCCCAAATTTCCCATTCCTCGGAGACTCATTTATGATTTATAATGTAAATTTTTTTATGTGTAAAGTTTCGGAATTTAGGAGTTCCAGTGGGTTTATACGTCGTAATGTTGATCTGTTCCTTCTTTAGGTTCTATTAGCTGATGATTTCTTGTTCTTCATTCGTTTCTTGCAGATTTTTTCTCTTTAAAATCGTTGGAAAACACACGCAGTCTCTTCTCTCGAACCAGAAAGAGAGAGGGCTCCAATGGGTAAGCTATAGAAGTGCTGTTACAGTTGCTCTAAGGTCGCCTCAATTCAGATTTTACTCTTCCCCTGCTAAAATTCCGGAAAATGGACATTGTACATTCTCCCTCCGAGATCTTAGAGGAAGTTTTTTTAGTAATCACCGGTCACGGAGTTATTCTACTGCTTCTGCAAGAAACGTAGTTACTCATCATGCTCAAGTTGCTTGGAAAAGGATTCATCATAAGTATTCTATGCGCCAATGGAGCTTACCTCGTATAAGTACTATTGCTCAAGCGTTCAGCTTGTCTCTTACCCGTTCACACTTGTTAATACCGAGCATCGTTGCTATCACTTGTGGACACGTAGCATGGGCGCAAAGAGATCCCTGTTCCTCAATAGATCACTATCCCTCACATAAATCCATCTATACGAGGGCAAAAAATGGTCCAATCTTTCTGTCTTCGTTATTGTTTTCGATTATAGAAGGTTTTATTTTGATTGGGAGGGCTTTTTATATAGCTTGTTTGTTTACTCCTAGTATTCTGATGGGACTGGTTGTTGAAGTATGTGGGCCTCGTTTTAGGAAAATATGGCTTAGTATGGTTCATCGAACTCTGGAAAGAGCAGGTCCTGCTTTCATCAAATGGGGTCAATGGGCAGCCACACGACCAGATCTCTTCCCCAAGGATTTGTGTTCACAGCTCTCAAAGCTTCACAGCAATGCTCCTGAGCATAGTTTTGCCTACACTAAGAAAACTATCGAGAAGGCATTTGGTCGTAAGCTTTCTGAGATATTTGAGGAGTTTGAAGAGGCGCCAGTGGCATCCGGGAGTATTGCCCAAGTTCATAGAGCTTCTTTGAGGTTTCGGTATCCAGGACAAAAGTCCAAGTCTTCGTTGGTTGCTGTTAAAGTTAGACATCCGGGTGTTGGTGAATCGATTAGGAGAGATTTTGTGATAATTAATTTGGTGGCAAAGATATCTACTTTGATCCCAGCTTTGAAATGGTTGAGACTGGACGAGAGTGTGCAACAGTTTGGTGTCTTCATGTTGTCTCAAGTTGATCTTGCAAGGGAAGCTTCTCATTTGAGTCGCTTTATATATAACTTCCGTAGATGGAAAGATGTCTCTTTTCCTAAACCTGTGTATCCACTCGTACATCCTGCTGTTTTGGTTGAGACATATGAGCACGGAGAAAGCGTGGCATTTTATGTTGATGGCATGGAAGGACATGAATGGATTAAGACTAGATTAGCTCACATTGGGACTCATGCCCTCTTGAAGATGCTCCTGGTATTAGCATCATCTTTATAAACTTATAAGATCGGTTATAACTGATATACGTTTCATCGATGCTCTTAATCTCAAGTGAATTATAATTTCAGGTTGATAACTTTATTCACGCTGACATGCATCCGGGAAATATCCTTGTCCGGAAAAAGGCTTCTCGTGGAGGCATTTTCAAAACAAAGAAGCCACACATCGTTTTCCTTGATGTGGGAATGACTGCAGAACTCTCAAAGAATGACCGAGAGAACTTACTTGATTTTTTCAAGGCGGTTGCGCTTAGGGATGGCCGGACTGCTGCTGCTCGAACACTTAAATTATCAAGAAAACAAAACTGCCCCAATCCAGAGGCTTTTATTGAGGTCATAATATCTTTGTCCTTAATTATACCACAGAAAATAGTTTAGTTTTCAAATATATGGAAAATATTGTTCGAAGTTCTTTATTATGTTATGGCTGATATTCTAACAGGAAGTAGAAGAAGCATTCAAATTCTGGGGAACCCCTGAGGGAGATTTAGTACATCCAGCAGATTGCATGCACGAATTACTTGAGAAAGTCAGACGCCATAGAGTTAATATTGATGGGAACGTGTGCACTGTGATGGTAACAACATTAGTTCTCGAGGTGAGCCAAAAATGTTTCTTTCTCTTGTTCAAAATTTTAGTGTAGATTTCAGATCATAGTGAGTTTCATGGAACTTGGTGTATAGAAATGCATTCTTAATGCGCATTGTACCGAACACTAAGTTTTAGTATAGAAAATGGGCTTAAAGATGCTGCCTTTGAAACTGTTTGTAGCTTAGTGTGCACGGTAACTACAAACCTAATTTTATCTAGTTGCTGTTTATAAACTCCGGAGAGATTAGGTTTGCTTCAATATATTGTAACTGGTGATGGTTATAGGGTTGGCAACGGAAACTCGATCCAGGATACGATGTGATGCACACTCTGCAAACAATGGTGCTGAAAACCGACTGGGCTAAGTCTCTTTCTTACACAGTTGATGGTCTGATGGCGCCGTAGGAGAAGAAAGGTTTAATCATTGCCAAATTTTGTTTGTCATCATCAAAGGAGTAAAGCAATTCTTACACATCTTAGATGAGAGAAACATAGACGAAATTACTTCTAGTGTTCCCTCTTGTTTAATTTCCATTATTTTTCTGTTCCTTTTGCCTCCTATTGTTATGGATTTTAGTTGATTCTAACTACATAGATTGTATTTACGTGGTTGGTTTCCTGAATTAACCGCCCGTTGTGTTCTCTGAACTGAAGAACAGTGAACATAAAACAGTGAAAAAGACTGCCAGAGAATGGTAGAGGATTTGAGTAAAGTGTTTACATCCATGTATGTCTCTGTGTATCTATCATTGTCTTTTCTGTGTCTGATTTGACAAGGTTTTAACAGAACAGAACCAGAGCAAAATGTCACACAAGACGCTCTTACTGTTGTAACAGAACTACAATGAATCTTTCAATGATTGCAACTAAGGAACGAGCTGAACAAAAAGGTCAGAGACTATTAATTGTAATGAACGAATTAATTATATAATTCCTCAAGTAATGTTTCGGAGGATTTTTTTTCTTTCAAATTAAATAATTTTCTCACTAATATATATATATATATATATAAATTACCACAAATTTATTACAATGATTATTCAAATTAACACTTTTTAATTTCTTTTCAAATTTAAAATTTCTTAATATTAGAAGATTTTTTAAATAGAAAATATAAACCCTAAACTATAAAAAAATAATCTAACCATAATTTTTTAATTAATTTATTTATTTAGGGCAAAAGAATTTTTACATAATAATTTATACTATTTAATTTTTTTTAATATTGTAGATTTGAGATAAAAAAAAAATACTCTTTGAGTAATACTCAATTCTCTTATTTTTCATTGAGTTCATTGATTAACCAAATATATGATTAATAATCATAATATAATTTGTCAAAAAATTATTCACCTAACACCATACATATTTAGAATTGTTTTTATCATGATGCAATAAAATCATTAATACAATACTAAATAAAAAGAATTATTTATATATTAATGTATTGGGGGAATTGCTAAAAATGACCTAAAACTTGACTTCAAATACAAGTTTGACAATTTACATTTTTTTTTGCAAAACTAACCTGTGAGGGTGGAGAAATTACTGAACACTCCTTTGGTCTAAAAAATAATGTTGAAATGTCAATTACGTTTCAGTCCCTGCATGTTTTTTGTTATCAAAGCAGACTTCTCCGAGAAGTCTGCTTTGGTCGGAATAAACCTCGCAGACTTCTCCGAGAAGTCTGCTTTAGTGAAAAAAACAGTTTATTCCGGTTGAAGCAGACTTCTCGGAGAAGTCTGCTTTGGTGAGAAAAACAGTTTACTCCGGTTGAAGCAGACTTCTCCGAGAAGTCTGCTTTGGTGAGAAAAACAGTTTATTCCGGCTGAAGCAGACTTCATGAAGTCTGCTTTGTAAATAAATTACCTAAATCAAATAAATTTTTTGAAATAATTAAAAAAATTAAAATTGTTATTAACATAGTTTATATACATATCAAAAGCACGTAAAAGTTATAATGAATTCAAAAATAAGTAGATTAGATTCGATCTAATGATATAAATATTTGCTAGTTTTTGTTGTTATGTGTTGTGGGTTAATAGTTGATGTTTGTGTAGAGAATTCATGCTAGAATTTGAAATATCATGTGATAAATTTGAAAATTTAGATTTACAAATTTTTAAAAGAAATTGTTTGAGTTTTGCATTTACTTAACTATCTTCAACATATTCATCCAATTTTTAACAAAACTTTTGCACATTTAGTGAATCTTATTATTTAGGGTTTAGGGTTACGCAGACTTCTCGAGATGTTGTCGTAGATTTAACAAAGCAGATTTCTCGAGAAGTCTGCATAAACCGGAAATTAAATGTAACTAAACCGGTTTTTTTCAATTTAGAGTTTAGGGTAATGTAAAAATACGAAGCAGACTTCGAGAAGTCTGCTTCAGCCGGAATAAACTATTTTTTTCACTAAAGCAGACTTCTCGAGAAGTCTTCGAGATTTATTCCTATTAAAGCAGACTTCTCCGAGAAGTCTGCTTCAGCGGGAATAAACTTCGAAGACTTCGAGAAGTCTGCGCAAACCGGAAATTGACAGTTTTTAACCTAACCAAATTTAACTCTCCATATATAAAGAAGGTAACCCTAAAATTTTATCATAATTTCATTTCAAAAAAAAAAACGTGGGAGCCTCCATCCTCCAAAAATGACTACAAGGTAAATTTTCTCTTCTTCTCGTTTTACCTCCCCTCTTTTCTTTTCTTCTTCTCTTCTCATGTTCTTTGTCATCTTGTTATTTTGTAGATCTGGAAAAAAATCATGAGATGTGAAAAAGGTAAGTTTTTTTTTGTTTATATGGTTTTGGGTTTGTGATTTTAGAATATTTTTATTGTTTAGATCTTTTGTTATTTTTATAACACTCTTTCTCGTCTTATAGTGTTGTAGATCTGGAAAAAGAAGTGAAGAGATCTAAAAACGTAAGCTTGTTGCTTTTATTAGTTTTAAATTTTTTGTAGTTTTTGTGATTTTTGTTGTGTTTGTTATTTTCTTAAGTTTTTTCCTATATTCTTATCTCATTTCTCATCTTGTATTTTTGTAGATCTAAAAAAGGAAGTCACGAGATCTAAAGATGTAAGTTTGTTATTTTTACTAGTTGTTACGTTTTTCATTGTTTTGGAGATTTTGTTTTTTTTGTTGTTTTCTTAATTTTTTTCTTATATTCTTATCTTATTTTTCATTTTCTATTGTTGTAGATCTAGAAAAAAGATTTACAAAAACTAATTTTGTTGTTTTACTAGATTTTTAAAGTGATTTTTAATAGTTTTTAAATTTTTATATGGTTTTTTTAAGATTTTTAATAGATGTTTGAGATTTATGGTGGTTTTAGAGTTTTTTGTTGTTGTTTTTGAGTTTTCTTCTTACGTTTTGAATTTGACACTCATTTTTGAATTAATGGATTTTCGTGTTGCAGACTTCATTACAGGTTTGCAGATTTCAGTTGCAGACTTCAGTTGCAGACTTCAGTTGCGGAGTTCTTATATTCTTATCTTATTTCTCTTCTTTTTTTTGTTGTAGATCTGGAAAAGATTCACAAAAAGTAATATTGTTGTTTTAGTTGCTTTTAAAGTGATTTTTAATGGTTTTTAAAATTTTAGATGGTTTTTTAAAGATTTTCAATAGATGTTTGAAATTCTCCTTGAAATTTATGGTGGTTTTACAGTTTTTGTAGATGTTTTTGAGTTTTTTTCTTACGTTTTGAATTTGACTTTGGTTTTTGAATCAATAGATTTTCGTGTTGCAGACTTCATTACAGGTTGCAGACTTCATTACAGGTTGCAGACTTCAGTTGCAGACTTCACAACACGTTCTCATTACAAATGCAGACTTCACTTGCAGACTTCATTAATAATTGCAGACTTCGTTTGTATTTTTGGCCATATTTTAAATGAATTTTTGTCAACTTTATTATACCTATCACTAGCTCCCATCACTCCACCTTATCAGTCAGTTTTCAATCAACTTTTTCAGAATTATAATAAACTATTAGTTGTATGTCAATCACCTTTCAATCAGCTCAAGTCAAATCATACTTATAAAATTACAAAATGACAACAATTAAAAACACAACTATTAGTATAAATTTTTATACATAGTTAAGGACTTAGTGCATATTTAAGATACTTAATGCATACTTCCTAATAACAAGAAAGAACAAGAACTGAAAGATATGTATAAACAATTCCATCAAAATACTAAGTTAACAGGATAATGTTGGATTTTTTGTAAAACAACATCGATAACATTGTGTCTTCAAATTAATTGAATTGATTGGTTACATGTTTCAGAAACTACACACTTATATCGGCAAACTTTGTTGTATCAATCTCGCAGACTTCTTTGCAGACTTCTCGGCAGGCTTCTTTGCAGACTTCTCAGTAGACTTTATACTTTGTCCTTACTCGTAACTTAATTTTCTGAGATACTCAACACTAAAACTGAATTTATTCATCTTTTACTTTACCTTAAAGAATGTAATCCTCAGCATTCGAGTAAACTTTATTCTCATCTTCATCAACAAAGTAATCATCATCCTCAATTACAAACATTTTTCCTCCTCCTATATTATCCACAGAAAAATTTCAAGTCTCTGTAATAGTCCACTCCCCACAAATAACAACGATTTGGACCATTATATGCGGTAAAAAATTAATGAATTTGATTAGATCATTGTACACATACTAAATTTTCTCACTGAAGTAGACTTCTCGGAGAAGTCTGTTTGATCGGAATAAACTGTTTTTCTCACCAAAGCAGACTTCTCCGAGAAGTCTGCGACATTTATTCCGATCAAAGCAGACTTCTCGCAGTCTGCGACGTTTATTCCTATCAAAGCAGACTTCTCCGAGAAGTCTGCTTTGATAGGAATAAACGTCGCAGACTTTTCGGAGAAGTCTGCTTTGATGGGAATAAAAATTGCTTTGACGAGAAAAACAGTTTATTCCTATCAAAGCAGACTTCTCAGAGAAGTCTGCGACGTTTATTCCGATCAAAGCAGACTTCTTGGAGAAGTCTGCTTTGATAGGAATAAAATATTTTTCTCGCCAAAACAGACTTCTCGCAGTCTGCGACGTTTATTCCTAACAAAGCAGACTTCTCCGAGAAGTCTGCTTTGATCGGAATAAACCTCGCAGACTTCTTGGAGAAGTCTGCTTTGATAGGAATAAAAATTGTTTTGGCGAGAAAAACAGTTTATTCCTATCAAAGCAGACTTCTCCGAGAAGTCTGCGAGGTTTATTCCGATCAAAGCAGACTTCTCCGAGAAGTTCTGCTTTGATAGGAATAAAATGTTTTTGTCACCAAAGCAGACTTCTCGCAGTCTGCGACGTTTATTCCTATCAAAGCAGACTTCTCGGAGAAGTCTGCTTTGATCGGAATAAACCTCGCAGACTTCTCGGAGAAGTCTGCTTTGATAGGAATAAAAATTGCTTTGACGAGAAAAACAGTTTATTCCTGTCAAAGCAGACTTCTCCAAGAAGTCTGCGAGGTTTATTCCGATCAAAGCAGACTTCTCCGAGAAGTCTGCTTTGATAGGAATAAAATGTTTTTGTCACCAAAGCAGACTTCTCGCAGTCTGCGACGTTTATTTCTATCAAAGCAGACTTCTCCGAGAAGTCTGCTTTGATCGGAATAAACGTCGCAGACTTCTCGGAGAAGTCTGCTTTGATAGGAATAAACTGTTTTTCTCATCAAAGCAATTTTTATTCCTATCAAAGCAGACTTCTCCGAGAAGTCTGCTTTGATCGGAATAAACATCGCAGACTTCTCTGAGAAGTCTGCTTTGATAGGAATAAAATGTTTTTGTCACCAAAGCAGACTTCTCGCAGTCTGCCACGTTTATTCCTATCAAAACAGACTTCTCGGAGAAGTTTGCTTTGATCGGAATAAACGTCGCAGACTTCTCCGAGAAGTCTGCTTTGATAGGAATAAATTGTTTTTCTCGCCAAAGCAATTTTTATTCCTATCAAAGCAGACTTCTCGGAGAAGTCTGCTTTGATCGGAATAAACGTCGCAGACTTCTCCGAGAAGTCTGCTTTGATATGAATAAAATATTTTTCTCGCCAAAGCAGACTTCTCGCAGTCTGCGACGTTTATTCCTATCAAAGCAGACTTCTCTGAGAAGTCTGCTTTGATCGGAATAAACGTCGCAGACTTCTCGGAGAAGTCTGCTTTGATAGGAATAAACTTTTTTTCTCACCAAAGCAATTTTTATCCCTATCAAAGCAGACTTCTCCGAGAAGTCTGCTTTGATCGGAATAAACGTCGCAGACTTCTCGGAGAAGTCTGCTTTGATAGGAATAAAATGTTTTTCTCGCCAAAGCAGACTTCTCGTAGTCTGCAACGTTTATTCCTATCAAAGCAGACTTCTCGGAGTAGTCTGCTTTGATAGGAATAAACGTCGCAGACTTCTCTAAGAAGTCTGCTTTGATAGGAATAAACTGTTTTTCTCGCCAAAGCAATTTTTATTCCTATCAAAGCAGACTTCTCCGAGAAGTCTGTTTTGATCGGAATAAACGTCGCAGACTTCTCCGAGAAGTCTGCTTTGATAGGAATAAAATATTTTTCTCCCAACAACCACGATAATGATTGTTGTATGCATTGAAAAAAATGGCATTTTCGTAATATTTTTAAAAAAATTGTTCATAATGGTCTTTGTGTTGTTTTTGTTTTTTTTAAGTTAATGGCAAAGTTGTAAATAAAGTTATTGTTGAAGGATAAAATAGAGATAGAAAGATAGTTTTGCAAAAAAAATTTTAAATTGTCAAACTTGCAATTGAAGACAAATTTTAGGTCAATTTTGCAAATGCCCCATAAATTAAAGGAAACAAATATTAATCAAAAGCAATAAATCCACTCTGCTCAAAGAGAATATGATGATCAGTATACTACAGTGAAAAACTAGTATTCCGATTTTCAACAACGAAGAAAATCAGATCTCTCTGATTTTGGAATGAATCTAATAATTTCTCATTTTTCTATAACTGACTATAAAAACCTAGAAGAGAGAGAAAGGAAAGAGTATGAACAGCAATAACATAAAACTAAATGAGTTTGAAGAGAGAGAAAGAAAAATGCTTCCGGATAGTAAAAAAAATCACAAAAGAGAATTTAAACTTCAAAAAAATTCAAACTTCCTCTCCAAAATCCGTCGGGAATGAAATAAATATTTTCGCGGAAGCCCGCCTTGGGAATTACGTTTCCCACGTAAAGCCATCGGGAACCCGTCGGCAATCCATCGAAGAGTCGACGGGAATCCGTCGGAAAGCCTAATCCCATGCATGATCGACACATAGTCTACCCACGTTGCAATTATTTAATTAACGGTGCCCGACGATTTTCCGACGGAATTAATAAAGCCATCGGGAAACCGTCTCTGTTGTTAATCAATATTTCGAAAAATATTTAATTAAAAAAGTTAAAAATTATAAATTTATTAAAAAAAACAATCGATGGTGTTCCGACGGAATTAATAAAGCCATCGGGAAACCATCGGTAATTTTAATCAATATTTCAAAAAAATATTTAATTAAAAAAGTTAAAAAATATATAGATAAATTTATTTTAAAAAAGCACTTTTAATTATAATATTGTGAAATGTTTGTGCACATAGATTTAAAAATAAAATCATAAATATTTATTTACAATATTTAAAATTAAAATCATAAATATTAAATAAAATCACAAATTTAATTTGAATCTGATGAATATTCCGAATTAGCTGAATTTTGGTCGTCAAACTCGCCAATCTCTTCTTCTGAATCTTGAAACATGTTGTAATCTTCGTTCGTGGTGTCATCAACAACAAGGTTAACTTAAAGAGAAATGTCTATGGAACCTAAGTTACCAATTGTGCTTTGTTGCATAGGCTCTTGTTCGGTAATACCACATATCATTCTTCTAGGATATATAGAGGTCACTGTAATCCAAAGATCTTGCTTGTTTCTCACACGAGGATATCGAATGTAACAAACCTGGTCCGCTTGTGATGCAAGTATAAAAGGATCATATTTTCGTTGTCGCTTACGAGAGTGGACAGATGTAACACCGAATTCGTCTTCACGTTGACCCATGATAGGGTCATACTAGTCACAATAGAACACAATACACCTCAAATCAATCATTCCTGGATAGTGAACTTCTAATATTTCACGAAGAATACCATTGTATACAATTTCTCCCGATTGAGATGATACACCATAATTACAAGTACACCATAATTACAAGTTGTTTGTGAGTTTCCTTCGCGATGACTCTTAAAAACATATCCACGAGTGCAGTACATTGGATAAGATTTTGCAGTAAATGTAGGACCACTCACCAACTCAACTAACCACGTGGGAAACGTTATACCTCTAGAAGGACCTGTAGTAACCTATAAAATAATAGAATGTAATAAATTATAAATATATATATAGATATATAGTAAACTATTATTGAAAATTACATAATTGTGGTAACACTAACATAAAAATGCAACCATTTTGCAAATTCGCTTTTTTTTTAAGTTCGACCAACTCATTCTCGCTGTAATCTGAATAATGAACACGTATTTGTTCCATGTATATCTTGTTAATTATGAAAAAAAATTAACAATAAATTATAATAATAACTAAAAACAAAATTAAATTGAATGTACATTTCATATTCCAAAACGTCATCGCAATTTGTCAAAATATACAAATGCAAGTGATTGTGTTCCTCCTCTGATAGGCGTCGCGTCTTTCCTTTTCCACTTAAACGTCCAATTTGTGCAAATATTTCTGGCACATACACTGGATAGCTTGGTTTTTCTCCTCCATCATCATGTCGTGAA
>JAEVFF010000175.1:21090-190244 GCA_018901945.1 Pugionium dolabratum | reverse complement strand
TAATATATTATTTGAGAAACATTTTAATAAAATAATCTTATTTTGACGTGGTATTAATAAAATAATTAAAATAAATTTTAAATAAATATATAAATGAGTTTAACTTATTAAAATAATTACAAATATATCATTGTTATTAATTTGGTTAGAGAATTAATATATTTTATTAAGCTAACAAAAGAAATACTATTAAATTCATAAAAATAATTATTTTTCTTTTCTTAATTTGTATATACAAAAACTAATATTAAAATTAATTTTAAATAAAAGTTAAAATTATATAAATATTTAATTTATATTTATTAATAAAATATAATTTACAAATATTTTTCCTCACGTATGGCGTGGGTCATATCTAGTTTGGTATTGTTCTTAATCAAATCTTAGCTATGCATAATCAAAACCTCTTTTTGTTTTTCTTTTGTTTCCATTATTTTTAATATGTTTTGCATTTGTATTAATTAACTTTCAAAAAAATTTAATAACTAAAAAGAATGTCTACAAAATTAAAAATTACTTTTTGGTACTAATTAAGTCTATTGAAAGTTAAACTTTCTAACGTATATAATTTTTGTTTCACTAATATTTAATAATTAATTAGCATAGGATATTTGATTTAAATAATACAATAATTCCTATTTCGCATTTTGAATTTTAGTTATATAATGATTCCGCCACTAAATAAATTCGAATTTCAATGTAAGATTTTCTTTTTATGTCTGCCGAATAGTTTTTTTTTTAAAAAGAGAGAAAGCCCCCAAAGTGACCGTTTGAAATTCGAATTTTATTTCTTTTCTCTCCGTTTGAATTTCGAATTCAAAAGGGAAAAACCCAACCGGTAAAACGAGGCAATTGATCATGACGTGGCAACATATGATTAGTTAGTGACTATATACTAAATGACAGACATATACCCTTAAATTTGTCTACGCTCCGTAAAGTATCAAACCGGTCAATTCAACGGTCAGGATCCTTTATTAAAATTCAAAAAAAAAATATCGCTTATTTATTTAAACCAACAAAAGATTTACTTCGTTCACTCTGTTTTTGAAGTCTCACGACAAAAAAAGTCTCTCTTCCTTTCTCTCAAGATTTCTCAGGGAGATTTGAGGTTTATCGTAAGAAAAAATGTCGAACGCTCATCAGAATCGGCGTCCTTCTTTTTCCTCGTCGACAAAATCGTCAATGGCAAAGCGTCATGCACCATCTTCTTCCTCGGAAAACTCTGTCAAACCGAGCTCTAACATGGCGGTTATGGTGGATCCGCGTTTGACGAAGAAACGAGCCCCACTTAGTAACATCACTAATCAAAAGAATAGTTTACGAATCCCAAATTCATCTTCTGATTTGGTGGGTACTTCAATTACAAACTTCTCGATTATAGAGAGAATTTTGCTAATGTTTTTAGTAATTCTACAAAACTTGCTTTCGGTTTCTTTTTTTTTGGATTTCTTCTTTGGTTTAGCTTTCTCTGTTGTTTCTGAGATGAGGTTGGTTATCGTAATTACTCATTTCTTTGCACGATTCTGTAAAAATTCTTAATCAGTTACGTTTTTGTTGAATTTATATGTACTTTTACAAAAATTGCTTCAGTTTTGGGGGGTTTTTATTCTTTGGGATAGTTTCCTTAGTGGTTTCTATGAACAATTTTGTTTGATTCTGAATAATCGTTTACTGTATCTGAAGATTTATTACTTCTTTGGTCGAATCCTGTGAGATTGCTTACTGAATTAAGTTAATTTTTGGTTTTGATGTCTTCCAGGCACATTGTTCGAACAAGTCTGTGAAATTGAAATTGGCACCAACACCACCTGTTTGCGTAAATGCCTGCTTCTCGAGCAATGTTTTACCTCTACAGCAAAGTGTAAAGCCAAGCGTAGCTCCTAACAAAGTTACTCCCTTGCCTTATGAACATACCAAAGCGTCTTCTCCTAGCAAATCTGATGATGCATCAGTCTCAATGGATGAGACAATGTCTACATGTGATTCTTTCAAGAGCCCTCAAGTGGAGTATATTGATAATGAAGAAGTCTCGGCTGTAGTTTCCATTGAAAGGAAAGCATTGAGTAATCTGTACATAACTCCAACTTCAGAGACAACGGGTAAAACCAAAGATTCTCTACTTTGTTTTTCGGATTTTATTCTTATACTGTTTGGTATTTTGAATTTGTTAGATTGCTTGGATTACAGGTAACTATTGCAGGAGAGATGTATTGTCGGGTTTGAAAACCGATAAAGATACATTTTTTAACATTGACAATAATGATGCGGATCCGCAACTGTGTGCGACATTTGCTTGTGATATCTATAAGCATCTTCGTGCCGCCGAGGTGTACATCTTTTTAGATTTACACTTAGAATGTGAATAGCTTTATGTTTTGCAAGTACTGAATCAATAAATCTATGGTATAGGCAAAGAAGCGGCCAGCGATTGACTTCATGGAGAGAGTTCAGAAAGACGTAAATTCCAGTATGCGTGGAATTTTAGTTGATTGGCTTGTTGAGGTGAATTAAGTTAACAACATTCTGTGAACTGTATCTGAAATGTGAATACTTTTGACAATCTTTCCAATGTATGATTAAGTTTTCTGTTTCTGCCAGGTCTCAGAAGAGTATAGGCTTGTACCAGAGACATTGTATTTGACAGTGAACTACATAGATAGATATTTATCTGGAAATGTGATTAGTAGACAGCGACTTCAATTGCTTGGAGTGGCGTGTATGATGATAGCAGCGTAAGAATGGAACTTTCCTATAGCCTGATTGAATTTTTTTTCTTGTGTTTAGTGATGCTAAATTTCTGAAATGTTGCAGAAAATATGAAGAGATATGTGCACCACAAGTTGAGGAATTCTGCTACATTACTGATAATACATATCTCAAGGATGAGGTTTGTGTTTTTAACCAAATTTGATCAATACAATCAAAATTCACTAAATCAAAATTACTTATCCGATTGCATCGGTTTGTTTTGATTCTTCTGTAGGTTCTCGATATGGAGTCCTCTGTTCTGAATTACTTGAAGTTTGAAATGACTGCCCCAACAACCAAATGCTTTCTAAGGTTAGCTAGATGATTGCTTCCCAGGATCATTACAGTATCTTTTCATACAATTCTCTTGACAATGTATCCTCTAAAACTTGATATTCAGACGCTTTGTTCGAGCTGCCCATGGAGTTAACGAGGCTCCATTGATGCAGCTAGAATGTATGGCAAACTACATTGCAGAGTTATCGCTTTTGGAGTACACAATGCTCTCTCATTCTCCTTCACTCGTGGCTGCTTCTGCTATTTTCTTGGCTAAGTACATTCTTGATCCAACAAGAAGACCATGGGTATGCATGCATACACATGTTTACTTTCTCTGGACAGACTTTAACTTTGCAAGGCTCAATGCAGTAACATGGGTTTTGTTGTTTATTGGTGAATCAGAATTCGACATTGCAACACTATACACAGTATAAAGCGATGGAATTGAGAGGATGTGTGAAGGATCTTCAACTATTGTGTAGTAATGCTCATGTCTCTACTTTGCCTGCTGTAAGAGAGAAGTACAGTCAACATAAAGTAAGTTTTTGTGTGTTATAAGAAGAAGAATGACAATGATGTTGTTTGATGTTAAATAATGATTATTTTTCTTTCTTTTTTTGGCAGTATAAGTTTGTGGCAAAGAAGTTTTGTCCATCCATAATCCCACAAGAGTTCTTCAACAACATCTAAATTTACAATTAACTTTATTCCAATGTTGCGTTGGATTGACTGATTGTATATGATTTTACTGTTTGTTTGGCCATTTATTGAATTTAGCTATCTACAATCTCACTTCGAATATTAAGTGAAACTACTGAACTGCTAAAAATGGAAAAGTAAAATTTAACTAGAGGATGAGTGCTCTATAACATGCCTACTAGACAATATGACAACATCTAAAAATCTAATTTACAGCCATATATAAAATGAGTAATATTGTATAATAACATATTTTTAAATTTTTGTTCCAAATTTAATACATTAAAATTAAAATTTTAAAATAATATAAATTTTTATGTGAAAAATATTTTTTATAAATAAATTACAAATAAAATTAAATATTGTGTTTGAGTTTTCTAATTTAGAGTTTAATTTGTAAAATAACATATTTTAAGTTTTTGTTCCAAATTTAATATATTAAAATTAAAATTTTAAAATAACACAAATTTTTATGTGAAAAAAAAATATTTTTTATAAATAAATTACGAATAAAATTAAATATTGTGTTTGGGTTTCTATTTTCTAATTTAGAGTTTAACTTTTTTAATATTAATTTTTTGAATAATACCATAAAATAAAATTTGTTAAAGTTATTGTTCAAAATCTAGCATCCAAAAATTAAAATTTCAAAATAGCACAAATAGTTATATAAAAATATTAATTTACTTTAAATAAATTATACATAAATTTAAAACATTATATTTGGGTTTCTTTATTCTAATTTAGAGTTTAACTTTTTTCTATCAAAATAAAGTTTTAATGTATTTTAGTTTTAAATTTACTATTATTGAAAATTTAAACTAATGATCCTATTTTAGAATAAAAAAGGTTTTATTTTAAATAATTGCCCAAAAGTTTTAAGTTATTTTAATATTCAGTTTATACTATTAGTAAAAATTAAATTGATAATATTAAATATGGAAAAAAATATCAGAATAGCATTTTTTAAAACTAGTGGATGTGTACACATGCATGCAGCTCAAACCGCATACGAATATGAATGATATTTTATAAAGAATTGATTATTTTGAAGAAGCTAATAGAATAAAAAAAATTGGATGGTCCTCGAGTGAGTAGAACATTGTTCTCTCTATCTATGTTTTGTATTACACTCCATTACATTATTCTATGAATTTTAAAAATAAAATAAAAAAACTTTAGTGGTGATGGTCATCCACTATGCTAGAGATGTGTAAAGATGACAAAAAGAAAGAATATAGATAGAAATAAAAATTATTTATTAAGAATAGATTTATAGAAAAATATCAATAAAAAAGGAATGAATAGAGAGAAAAAGATGACACGAAGGAAAAAAAGATATAAACAAAAATTTAAAAGGTGTGTAATCAATGAAAGATATGTAAAAAATTGGTAAAATAAAAAAAATTAGAAATGATTGAAATATAAAATTTTCAGTAAAAATATAAAGAATAAATAAATATTTTAATATATTAGATAGAAAAGAATATTTGGAGAAGTAAACAGGAATACTAGGAACATTAAAATTATCAAAAGAAATACAAGAAAATTAGTAATCGAAATAAAATTTAAAAGTATTATTTATAAAATAAAATAAAATAAAATGGTGTACAATACCGATTTATTTTTAATAAAGGACATTTGACAAATAACATTTTTAAAACTTTTGTTTTAAATTTAGCACTATTAATTTAATTTCAAAAATAACATAAATTTAATATTTAAATATTTTAAATTTTATTAAAAAAATTAAATTCTAAATTTGAAAAAGAATCTAACTATAATATTTTAATTATATTTTACATATTGAACTTGAAATATGATTAAAATATGATTAAAATATGATATCAGTTTTAAAAATACATAGAAAAATATTGTTTTGGACGAAGTCAAAAAGAATAAAAAGTTCTGCTCAATCCGTACTTGATTTTGTTTTAAAACTATTTTATTCGTTATGGGAAGAATTTGTAATTTGATGCCTCTTTCCCACAGATAAGAACATACCATTTTTTATTCTCTTATTATTATTATTGTTTTTAACACATCTAACTAAACTATTTTAAGTTACCGAACCGAACAAAGCAAAAAGCTGTCCAACTAACGAAATTGGACAGTCCATTTTTCAGAGCAAAATGGGATCGTTCCATTGCAATTATGAACTGACACTGAGGTCGGCGTTCACTTCTCTTTTAGTATGCTGTGCAAAATAATGGTTTGAGATAATTTTGAAAATAATGTACAAAAATTGAATTATATGAGTTAAGAAAATTGAGTAATATTTTAAAATAGTATTTTTTTAAAAAAATTCTGAATTTAACATTCTCTAAACTTAAATTTTAAAAATAATAAAAAATATTTTGTACATATTACCATAAATAAATTAAAATAAAATTAAAATATTATGATTGAGTTCTTTTTTAAAAAAAAATTGAGTAATATTTTAAAATAATATTTTTTAAATTTTTTGTTTTAAATGTAATATTCTAAATTTAAAATTCCAAAAATACTATACATTATTTTATAAAAATACTTATTTACTATAAATAAATTATAAATAAAACTAAAATATTAGGTTTGTATTTTTTTAATTTAGTATTTATTTTTTATTAGAAAAAAGTTTTAAGGTATCTGAATATTAAATTTGTGTTATTTTTAGAAATTTAAACCAATAATGCTATATTTAAAACAAAAATTTAAAAATATTATTTTTATCAAATTGTCCTAAAAAGTTTTAAGATAATAGAAGCTCTAAAAGTGAAATTTAAAAGCGAGTAAAAAAAAGCAAATATCATAAAATATCACTTTTTAAAGTTTTTATTTCAAACATAGCATCATAAAACTAAAACTTCAAAAATATCACAAATAATTATGTGAACATATTTATTTACTATAAACAAATTGTACATAAATTTAAAACATTATATTTGGATTTATTTTTTCTAATTTAGGGTTTAATTTTTTCTATTAACAAGAAATTTTAATGTATTTTAATCTTAAATTTGTGATATTATTAAAAATTAAGCTAATGATGATAATACTGGAATAAAAACATAAAATATGTTATTTTAGAAATTTACCCTTATTTTTATTTTATAAATTAATAACCATAAATTTAAGGGTTAAATAATGAACTAGCAAACACTTGCGACTGATGTCTATTTTTCTAATTTTGTGGTTACTATCTAGCAGTGTAGCAGTTAATATTTTTTAAAAATATGCGATTTTCTATAGTTTTATTGATGATAAACAGTGGAAAATTAGGATATAGATATATACTCAATTAGTTGACTCGCTTGTTATATGCATACAAAAATAAATTTCTAATTTAACTATAAATTATCAATATTATTTATTTAGTTAAATATATGTGATGTATAAAAATAAATAAATTTTAAAATAATTTATTAATTAATTACTTGTTGTAATTAATTTTTAACTAAAAATATACATATTTTGCTAATTGATATATGAATTTATTATATATATTATGACAATATATAATAGAGTAATACTATAAAATATTATATTTTAAAGTTTTTATTCTAAATTTAACACTCTAAATCTAAAATTCTAAAAATAGCATAAATTATTTTTCGAAAATACATATTTACTATAAATAAATTACATATATAATTAAAATATAATATTTTAGTTTTTTTCAATTTAGAGTTTAATTTTTCTTTATTAAAAAGAAAAAGTAAGATATTTTAATATTAAATTTATGTTATTTTGAAATTTAAATTAACAATATTATATTTACAACAAAAAATTTTAAAAATGCTATATTGTCGCTCTATATAATACATATTGTCATATATATATTTTATGTTGACATTACTCATGAAATTGATTCAACACTAAATGAAAGAAAAAATATGACATCATCGATAGTTTTATTAATTGTATTTCTCAACTAATATTAGAAATAGAAGGATAAAAATAAAAGTATTAATTATTTTACTAATTAACTTCCTATTTATGTATAACTGATTAATTTAATAGTAAATGTATTTTATTAATTTAAAAATATAGATAAAAATGATTATTTTATAAGTTTGGAGAAATTGACGTATAATCATTAAATGAATGAGAAGAAGACACATAAATAATTTTTACTAACTGTATTTCTCATTTAATAGTAAGAGGATATGCATATATAATTAATTATTTATAGTCAATTATTCAGATATATTGCTAATACGTAAATATACATAATTATTCAGATATTACTTGGTTATATACTTAACTATATAAATATGTAAGTATTTACATAAATGTAAATACAACATTATGCAAAGGTATACCATTATCGAGTTTAGAAGAAAGTTGATTATATGTCAAAAAGTCAATTACATATTAAACAATGCTTATAAATAGTTATAAATTAGTTAGTATTTTATAACCTTTAAAAAAATGCACTATGAATAGTTAACTACAATCTTGACCAAAGTATAGATTTGTTTAATACAAAATCTGTAGAATTTGCACAACATAAAAATAATGTAAACAAAATCGGAACCAAGCCATGCCGCAATACTTCCTGTGATGTGTTTTCCATATTAAATAAAAGGCAATTGTATAAAATAGTAAATTTTCAAATTTTTATTTTAATAATAGCATTATTAATTTAAATTTTTAATAATAATATAAATTTATAAAAATACACACATTTTTAAATTAAATTTTAAATTACAAAAAATAAATCTAAATATAATGTTTTATGTTTATTTATAATTTATTTAAACTAAATATTTATTTTTATATAATTATTTATGTTATTTTAAAAATTTTAATTTTAATACGGTAGATTTAAAACAAAAAATTGTAAAAAAATCTAATTAAATGTATTACTGATACAAACGACTAATTTTATATATACATTAAAAAATTCACTAAAAGACAAAACAAAACCATATGACAAAAAAGTCCAATCACAAAAAATGTAGATTTCCACAAGATCAATTTGAAAATCAATTTTAAACGACAACGTTTGTCCTTCTAAGGTTTATTATATAGGATAATTGACTAATTTATCACTAAATATTATTTTTATAATTAAATTAGCATCACAAACTTAAATTCTCACAAATAACATTTTTAAGTAAAAAATACTAAAATAACTTTATTTATCTTTAATCAGCTCACAAATGGGGAGATCTAACCTTGAACCATTATGTAAAAAAAAATATGTAACCAATATGATGCTGTAACTAACTGACATATAAGAATTTTGTTTTATATATATATATATATATATCTTTATTTTAAATTAGATTTTTTTAAAATCATAAATTTATATTTGTGTTTAAATTTTTCAATGATATCTTAAGAAATATTCTAATTTTAGTGATTGTAAAATTATTCTCTTTCAATTTCAGGATGTTGCTGTGAAAATTCTCATGGACCAAGATTGAGCTCGTTAATGAATTTTTGAGAGAGGTGCAAATGTATTTTTTTTTTCTTTCTTGATGACAAAAACCGATGCCAATTATTCTCTTTTTGTGCTCAAAATGATTGAATATCATTTAATGGACATTGAATATATGTCAAAGCTACATGATGATGCATAAAAAAACATAAGAACGAAGCTGGAATTTGACATCTTTTATGAGTTTGGTGATAAATTTTAGTTTGGAAATTTTCATTTTGATGTTTTCATTTTGATGTTTTCATTTATAACTAACTTGTATTTGTGATTGTTGATAAACATTTTACTAATGTTTTTTTGGATTACGCAAATCAAACATTGGACAATTGTGCAAGAGAAGGAGTGTGTAACCAATACGTTGTTGTAAAATTGACATATGATATTTTGTTTAATATATATACACTTTTTTAATTAAAATAGTAAAACTTTTATAGTAGTTCTGAAGGAGGATCAAACTTTGGACAATGGTTGTGAGAGAAAGAGTATATAACCAATATGATACTATAAATAATGAACATATTACCTTTTATTTAATATATATACATTTCTTTAATTAAAATAACAAAATCTTTATTTGGGAAGGAGATCGAACTTTGACAGAATTCATAATGTGTAATTATCTTTACACTAAAATTAAGGATATTTTAGTCTTTTTTATTTGTTAAAATGCTATTTGTGTGAGTTTTTGAATGTAGTGCTATTATTGACATTAAAACTTCATTTAGTGCTAATCTAGGGTATTTCTCTATTATATAGAGTAATACCCTAAAATAGCATCATTTTAAGTTTATCTTCCAAATTTAACACAATAAAATTAAAATTCCAAAAATAGCATAAATTATTATGTAAAAATAATTATTTACCTTAAATAAAATATATATAAAATTAAAAAATAATGTTTGGGTTTACTTTTCCAATTTAGGGTTAAAATTTTTTCATTAGAAATAAGTTTTCAATTATTTTAGTATTAAATTTATGCTATTTTTAAAAATTTAAATGACTAGTGCTATATTTGGAACAAAAATTTGAAATAATGCTATTTTAGTAAATTGCCCTATTATATATTTCTTTAATCAATTTGGTTCAAATTTGACAGAACCATCCATTAAATTTTAAAAAGCTCTCCAAATAAGAACATTTAAAGCAGAATAGAGTCAAAAAGATTTACTCATGTACGTAAACCTTGATGATTAAGCTGTTTTATGAATACATTAATCTTCGAATCGAAATCTTTTGAGTCGGAGATATCAATTTATGTTCTGTAAATGGAATCCAAGCCTCCTTCGCCTACAAAGGACACACGAAATAAGTCAGATATTGTTGTGAAACGACAAACAGTTTGCTGGAAGGTAATCCGGTTGCGGAAGAGAGTGAGAACATATGGGAGAGAGAGGGGTTTGGTTTGATCGAGTGGTGGCAAAAGACTTGTCGAAAACCTAAACGTGAAAATCAAATTGTGATGGAGATTTGTCGAAAATTTATTTGACGGTTTGAGCAAATAAAAGAATTCAGTATATAAAAAAATTACTTTTTTTTATTGATTTCGACATTCTCACAAAAAACTAAATTTCTTTTGAATCTTATGGAACATCTTTCCATAATTTTTTATTTATATAGGTGAGACAACTTTTTAAACCTAATTTAGATAACTATTACATAAATTTTATTATATTTAAAATTTTATTTGTGTTTATTTTTATTTCTAAATAAGCATTTTTTATCAAGAGATAATATTTTTTAATCATTGATTAACGGAAATTTTTAAAAATATGTATTAAAATAAGTTAAGGGAATGAAAAGATAATAACTTAAAAATATATGTAATAAGTGAAAAGTAATAAGTATAAAATTTAAAAATATATGTATCAATGTTTAGTTGGCTTTTTAACATAAATGGCTTTTACAATCTTTGATTAGTTTTCAATGGTGGAAGTAAAAAGGTCAACTTCATGATATTCGAAGTGACTTTACTGACCAACTTTCGACGGTTGTTAGCATTCAATAGCTTTCCCACAATCGATTTAATTTAATGTGGAAACTGCACAGCTCTATGCTATTTTTTAAAAATAATTAATATAATATTCTACGATGATTTCAAAAAAGAAGAAAAATTCTCAAAAATACTATAAAAACAAAAATACCATCAATTCCAAAATTATTATTAAAATAGAAAACTTTTGAAAATATAAACCTTAAACTCTAACAACTATAGTTTAAATTTATATACTAAACTTTAAACTCAAAATAATAAAAATAAGTTCAAATACTTAAACTAAATTATTAAAAAAAAATTTAGTGTTTATGATATTTTTGGGAAAAATAAACTTTTAATGATATTTTTGAAAAGATAAAGTAGTGATTGTATTTTTGGAAAAATATGTTTTAGTATTTTAATGTATTTCTCTTAAAATAAAAATTTTCAGAAAATGTGAAATAGAATTTCTTAAAAGAGATTGGTTAGCAGTAGCACAAATAAAAATCGATTTAAGACTCTACTCTGTATTATTATTAAAATCCCTAAATTTTTATATTAGATGTTAGATTTCGTACCTGCAATCCATGAGAAATAAACACATAGAAGAATGCAGAGTCCACTTACCAACCAAAGCGTATAGATTACTAAATTTTTTTTCCATCAAAGGAAAATGGGCTAACGATCTATTTTCGCTTTAAAAATATCATATAACATTAGATATCTCTCAAATTAAAACCTAGTTTTATATTTTCACGAAATAAAATTTGAAAACTTATATCCACCCGAATCGAATGTTCGGAATCAATTTCTCCACCATTTAAAAGTTCGAAATCGATATCTCCAAATCAATTTGTTTGACTGAGTTTACTATTACCGAAAACCACTTAACCCGATTATTAACCACTAAACCAATTACGAACCAATTAAACTGATATCATACTCAATTTACGTTTAATTAAAACCCAATTGCAATCCTAACCCGGAAACCCTTAAAATCGAAATCCCCCAAAATCAAAAACCTCTAATTCGTGAACCGTAGAAAAAAATCCCAAAATCGAAAACCTCCAATT
This sequence comes from Pugionium dolabratum, assembly GCA_018901945.1. Taxonomy (NCBI): domain Eukaryota; kingdom Viridiplantae; phylum Streptophyta; class Magnoliopsida; order Brassicales; family Brassicaceae; genus Pugionium; species Pugionium dolabratum. The sequence goes on along the minus strand of JAEVFF010000175.1, from coordinate 178,042 downwards.
CGTGAATCCTAGAAAAAAAATCCCAGAAATCGAACCTTAAATTTGTGAAATTAAAGGTGTGAGAAAAATTACCAAAGGTTGAACATCATATGTGTGTTAGGCACATCTATGGCAATCCCAAAAAGAATCATGGCAGTAAAAAGGACATGAAACCATTGATATGAAATGTAGCATAGAGTTAAAACGAACCAGAATTTATGGAACGATTGGACATGTTGTTCTGCTACGACATTGGAGTTTACAATGACCGTACAGAAGATAAACTCAAGGAGTTGGTGTAGAGCGTTTTACTTCTTGGTTTTTTTGCAAGATTCTCAAAGTCAGTCATCGCAATAATCCTTATCGCAACAAGTCTTTAGTCAAGCTAAATCTTTCCAAGCAGTGTCACTACTGTGATTACATGTTTTAAGTTGTTTTTGGATCATATTTAAGTACATTTACCATGTGGAGGGGTTTGTTTTATTATTACATTTACCACATGGTGGGATTGGTTTTTGGATGACTTTTGTCGGGTGTAAACATATTTTAAACACTTGTGCTCATTGATTTTTCTTTTGGATTGACTCGATACAAATTCAAATCTCAAAAGATTCTTCATTCATTACATAGACATATTACACATAATACAACCAAACACAACCTTAACCTACCATATTTACGAACACTTCAAACTTACACACTTACGAAGCTTTAACCAAACACAAAATTGGATTCTCCGATTAAGAAAATATCTAGAGAAATCTACGAAGATAGAATTTTATCTCAACCGTACATCTAACCCCACCTAGCCTTAACCGACACAAACTTAACCTACAAGCTTGATGCACGCAACCGTAATCACACATCCAACGAGTACTAAAACCATCATCTTCTTCATCTTAACATTGGTTTCTAGCACTATATCTTCAACCCTATCTAGCAATTCTTTCTCTACCTTCATATTTTCAGACACGATTTTCTCCATCACCAAACTCTCTGTTCTAATCTGTCTCAGCTCACGTTCACATCTTTTGCATTATTTCAATCTCATTCAAGAGTGCTTCATCAAACCACTTGAAAACATGACTATCATTCACAAGATACAATACATAATTGATATTAGTGATAACCATCAACAAAAAATAAGCCACACATTCAAATACCTTCTTTGATGCAGCATAACCACACTGGAATTAGCGCCAATACGGATTCAATTCGGATTTCGATGTCAACGCACAACATGTTCACCACACCAACACTTCTTAGGAACTCCCACCACTCTACCATTTCTTGTGCGTAAGCTTGTTGGACCACTCAAAGCTCTAGATATAGTACTCGATTCTCCAAAGGTAGACATCACCTATACAATTCGAAAAACATGCATCCAAGAGAAAACCCCAATTCGATTTTGTAGCTTTCGATTATTTAGAGTTCTTCATTTGGGAGAAATTCGTGGGTATTTTATTTTGGGTACATGGGTCAGATTTCAATTCTGATCCGGGTTTCTCATTGGTTCCTTTGGTTAATTTTCGTGTGGTTAGGTTTAGTCTCGGTTCTGTTCACAAACCGACCAATTCAACATCTTAGGAAAGATTGATTTCGAACTTTCGATTCGGATGAATATAAGTTTTTAATTTTCATTTCGCGGAGATATGAAACTAGGTCTTAGTTTGAGAAACATCTGATGGTATATGATATTTTTCATGGAAAAATAGATTGTCAGTGCAAGTAAAATCATAAAAAGATTAAAAAAACAGTAATATAAAATGGAAATAACCGTCTAATCAATTTAAAATTAGTTAACGTAATAAATGTCGATATCACTAATAATATAAATATGAACAATTCTCTAAAATATCACTTTTTAACATTTTGTTCCAAAATAACTTCATTAATTTAAATTTATAATAATAACATAAATTTAAAATTAAAATATATTAAAATATATTTTTAATAGATATAATTAAATTGTAAATTAGAAAAAGAAACGCAAATATAATTTTTATGGTTATGTATGATTTATTTAAAGTAAATAAGTATTTTTATAATTATTTGTTTAATTTTTTAAAAAAATTGTAATTTTAAAGTGTCAAATTTGAAACAATTTTTAAAAAATATATTATTTTTACTATTATTCTATAATATTGGAAAAGTGTTAAGGATCCATACTCTAAAGAACTGATATTCTCAAGAAATCTCTTCTATAATACTAATTCTTTATTAATAACTATCCTGGTTTATTAATCATCGACTTTTTATTCATTTTATTAAAAATTATGATCCGGTTATTATTTTACTATTGTAAATTGAATATTTTTGTCTATCATTCATATTATTTAAAAGAGAGCGAACCATGTTAAAGCAATGTTTTATGAGATTTCCATGAACTTTAAAAATCCAATAGTTTTTTATTATGAATTTTACAAGTTTATAGATAAACTCAAAAATCTAAAAAAAAATTCTAGAATAACTTCCTAAAGACTGATGTATTAACCTCAACTCATGACATAACCAACAAAAACATAATCTCGACAAATAACTAAATACTGATGTAAGACAATAAGTTTTCACAATGGACTGCTTCCAGATAGTAAAAAATGATGTTTGCATTAGAAGAATGGCCAGTTTTACTCGACACACTTACAAGAATTTACATGGAATAAGGCAATTTTGTTGTTATTTTTCCATTGTTAAAATCTATATTTTACAAATTTCACAGGTGAATAAATTGGCAAGATGTGTTTGTCAGTATCCCAATAATTGGTCATGTACAACCAGTTTGGTTAGACTAAACCAATCTAATGAAATGTTGTTACAAAACAAACCAATAAAAATATGATATCCTTATTTTTTTCCCTTTTGTATTAACTTTACATTATAAAGGCTTTATACAATACTTTTTTTTATATAAAATATTTTTTTATTAAAACTTAAGTTAATAAAACATCAATATTGAAAATTTAAAACATGATAAAAAAATATAACAAAATTGTAGTTTAGGTTGTGTTTAAGTTTTTCTTGTTTATAATTTATTTACAAACATTATAAATAAATTATTTAATATTTATTTAATGTTTGTAAATATTAAATATATTATTTAAAATTTGTAAATATTAAATATATTATTTAATGTTTGTAAATAAATATAAACAAGAAAAATTAAACACAACCTAAACTGCAGATTTGTTATAATATAAATATTTAATAAAAATATTATAAATTATTTGAAAAAATAGATAATAACTTTATATATTTGTTAAACATATTATTTTTTATGAATATATTATAATACTTTGAAAAAATAAAACATTGAATGGTTGTTATGTATTTTATGAGAAATTTGAGTTTTATAATATTTTTAAATGTTAAAATGGGTAAATCTATCTCATTTAAAATTTACCCTGTTTAAATTTATTTTCTGTCAAAAAAATATTTTATATTTTTGTCAAAAATCAAACATTTTTCTTTCAAAAATGTAATTCAATATTTTTTCTGTCAAAAATATAATTTAATATTTTTTGTTAATAAACGTGATTCCACATTTTAATAGGTTTTGTGGACAAGAATCTATTCACATAAGAGACAAGAGACAGAGAGATAGAGTGTGTATGAGACAATTATAAGATGAATATATGTTCTTGTATTAAGGTAAGTTCAGTTTGTACAATGCATTTTAGTTTAGGTTTTGGAATGCTTAGTTTAGTTAAGTTTAGGCAGTTATAAAAATGTTTTTTAGAAAAATGATGTTGTCAAAAAATTATATAAAACATGGCTGTTTTTGGAAATTGATGATTAGAATACTAAGTTTTTAGCATTATATATAGTATATATATGTTGGGAGGAGTAAGTGGGTTATTGATTGTACAATTTTTACGTTTATCCCAGAGGTAGAATTCGATTTCATCTTCCTTCGTATGAGTGTGTTAAATTTTCGTATGAATATGTTGAGATATCGGATCGCCCCGTTGTGACCCAATAATAAAAAATAATAGTATATATATATGTTTTAAAATGATGTATGTAATATAAATGCTTTTTAGAAAATATGTTACCAAATATTTTATATAATAACTTTTTTTTCTTCTAAAAACTATCATGATTATAATAATAAGTATTTGGTAATAAGAATAATAAATTTAGGTGTTTGGATATATGATTAGTATGAGTTATATTAGAGAAATTTTTTACTCTTAATAAATTATTAAAATTTTAATATTTCTAATGGCAAGACTTAAATTTAGTTTCATAAATGTAAGGTGTTTTAATTAAATAAATAAGGTTGTAAAAAAGTCCCAAAATAGTTTCTAAATGTGCAATTGACAAAAAATACTACTTTTTTAAGTTTTTGTTCTAAATATAGTATTACTAATTTAAATTTCCATAAATACCACAAATTTAATAATAAAATACCTTAAAAAATTTTAATAAAGAAAAATTAAACTCTAAATTAGAAAAAGCGAACCCGTATATTTGTAATTTATTTATGGTAAATATGTATTTTTATAAAATAATTTATGCTATTTTAAAAAATTTAAATTTAGAATAAAAACTTAAAAATATGCTATTTAAGGATATTACTCTTTCTAAATTTGTAATTTTTTGTTTGCTCATTTTCCATATTTTGAGGAACATAAAATTTTTATGTAATATGAATTATATTCTTTATAATAAATTTTGATATCCATTTTATTATGATTTAGAAAATTTCTAAAAATCTTACATCTAATGTTGAACATTTTCTCGGTGCTAAATGAATGCTTAGTATATATGAGTTTTATTTGTGTTTCATGGAAGAATTATATTTATAAAATTTGTAATATGATGAAAGTTTTATTTTAAACTTAGAATATATATAAACTATATTATGTTACGATTTTATATTATAAATAGCCAAAAATTTTAGAAAATAATGATATGATTAATACAAATCTCACAATACAAATAATAGCTAAATCTCTATTTTTTTTAATGCACTTACATACTTTTTTGGCTTAAACTTTTTCCTAAAGTGAATGTCAAATGCATGTCACTGCAAAAATTTTAAATTTTAGAAACAAAATAGTTTTGTGAAAAAAAATTATTTTACTTAATGTATTATTGAAACACTGAAAATTTACTAACAATGTTTTAGATTGATATTGATCTTTGTATTTTGCGTAATAAGATTTTTCATATGCACAACATTCACAATCACACTAATAACATCTAAATTTTTAATAGCTATTGTTATAATGTTTCTAAGAATTTTTTTCAGAATGTAAAATATTTTAAATTTATGAACCAATTTAAATTATAAAATAAATAATTATAAAATATGCTTAATAAGTTAGTTTATGAATTTCAGAGAATAAAATATATTGGCAAATATTTAACATTTAAAATACCAACTGTGATTTTTTTTTAGAATTCCAAAAAAAATTAACTAAATTCAATGAAATATTTTTCTTGGATTTGATCCACAAAATCATTACTTTTTTAACAACAATTGTTCCGAAAAAATTAAATTAGAATGGAAAAAGATAATTCTGCTTTCGAAAATGTAATTTTCAAATTGGAAAATGATGATTGACCACTGGTTGACTTTTACTAAACCAGTTCTTATGTTTGTTTACCAAATGCTTTTCAACAACTCTATTTCCATAAAAATGGACACACAAAATTTAGAAATTAACAAAAAATCTCAATATAATTTATTTCAGAAAAAATATATGAAAAGGGAATGCCTTATATAGATAGTTAATTTCGACACAAGTTTTCTTTTTAATTATTGGATAATTCTAATTTTTGAATATTTTAGATATAAAAAACTTAACTATTATTTTTTACTGTCAAAAATAGTATTTTTTTAAATTTTTCTTCCAAATATAACACCATTAGTTTAATTTTCTTAAATAGTACAAATTTAATATTAAAATACATTAAAAATTATTTTAAAAAAAGAAATTTAAACTTTAAATTAGAAAAAAAATCAAATATAATATTTTAATTGTATTTATAATTTATTTATGGTAAATATGTATTTTTAAAAAATAAATTATGTTATTTTTGAAATTTTAAGTTTATACTACTAAATTTAGAAAAATTTAAAAATGTGCTATTTTACTGTATTTATACGAAAATATAAATTTTCGTTTTTATCCACTATATTGTTGGATAAAATTAGAAAAAAAATATGTTAATATTTTTGATGAATTTGTAATAATATAATAATGTTCTAGATTCTGTTCATCATTTATTTTACATGTTAACATTATTTAATATAGATAAGAAATAATAGTATTAAAAAAAGAAATTCCATTATAAACCATAGAAAAATATAGCCTATACTTATCTTTATGTAGAGAAACTAGTGCATTTAAAACTACTTTCAATTATTAGATAAATCCAAAATTTAGATATTATACATATAAAAGTCTTAGATATTATTTGTGATGTCTAACTAAAATATATTTTTTAATTTGTTATTTACTATTTAGTGGATAAAATTAAAAAATAAAATAAAAATGTTAGAATATATAACAACATAAAAATTTGTTCCCGTTAAATTTTATATCTACAGTTTGATTAAAAATTTACTCTCTGTTGTGAACCGTTTAACAAAAACTTTAATAATTTTATTTACGATAAATAGATATATTTATCTACAAAAACTAATGCATTTAAAACAATCCATGTGTAATATTTGTAAAAAAAAGGTATGCTAACATAAAAGTAAAATAAATAACTAATAACTATATGTCAAATCGAATATAGAATAATTTTAATCATGTTAATCAATATATTTGTTTGATTTTGTTGATACAATTGTAATATAATTTAATTTATTTTTTAAACATAAATTTATGTTTTGACAAGTAATATTTGATTAAATATGTTATAGTTGTTTTTAACTATATTATTTTTTAATAATATGTAATCATTATGTTAATCACGAGATTTATTGGTGATGATTGCCATTTAGATTGTGGAGATTTTATCAGGTTTTACTATTTTCACAGTTGTTTATTTTCTAATTACATTTTTAATGTACTAATTTTAAAATAACGGAAGTCACTTTTAATACTAGTTTTAATATCTCTCCTCTAAAATAATTATATATTATTTATATATTGTCACAGGTCAAAGACAAAATTAGTGTCTAACACTAAAAAGGACCGATCACATCATCATTGGTTAGAGTCTCATAAAAAAGCTTACACATGTTTAAATTTTTGACTTTTGACAAAAAAAATTTTCTTTTGTTTGAAAAAAAGTATTACAAACCGAAGAGCTTCATTTGTTGTTTTCGTCAAAAAAGTGTGAATACGATAAGGCAATTTTGGGTGAATGTGCATTTATATAGATTTCATTTGTTGTTGTATTATAAGTAGATGTGCATTTATATAGAATTATAGATAAGTCATCTTAGTTTGCGAGTTGATTACGTTGCAGTTGTGGTTACGATAAATTGTTGTTCGTTTAACTGACATAGTCACATGCGATCAATCGCAACGGTTAGATATTACGTATTGCATCGTAATTTTTTTGACCGTTAGTTAAAACAATAGTACAACTAAAAATCTATTATCAGCCGCAATCATAACCGTCGAAAACAAATAAATGAATAATATATACCGTAATTATAGCCACAGTATTAACTGCACCCGTAACCGCAACCGTCTACAGCGAGCAAACAAACAAAACCATAGCCATTTTTATATATCTATTGTGTAAAATTCGGATTCATATGTGGAAGAGTTTCTAAACATGATGGAAGAGTTCAAAAGAATACATGGCCTTTTTGTCTGCGTACCAATACGGTATTAGTGGACACCAGATTCAATCCCAAAATCCGAATCCGTTAACTGGAACCAAGGTGGGCCAAAAAAACCACAAAAGCCAAAAAGAAGCTCCAACCTAAAGGAAATCAAACTAACTATTTATCTTCAACAAATTAATTATGTAACGGTCAAATAGTTAATTACTAACGAACAATAATAAATTCATTTGTAACTGCATGCCCATATTTAATTCTATATCAAAAATTAAATACGGATTTGACAATATAAAAAAGGGAAGACACCAAATGTAAAAGGGGACTCAGAACTAATCAAAAAGAATTTTCATACATTTGTGTGAGAGCTAAATAATTAGAAAATTTGGTTCTAATATTTGGTGCTGTCGGTGAGGATAATCCATCCTAAATTTTAAGAAAAAAATGTCAAGCTCCGACGACGATAGTCCAGATTCTCAGGACACACTCGACAGACTTTACAGCTCACAAGACACACTCGGTATCTCGCAGAGCAGACTCGATAGCTCACGGGGGTAGCTCAGCAGCTTGTTGGTTTGAAACTCTTGATCAAACTCTACGCTTCAGCCGCATCGAAAAAAAATAAAAAGTGCAATTTCATTATCACCGTTTCGCATTTTGAGGCATGCAGTCAGAACGATATAACATGAAGTCGTACTTGGAAAAAAAATTTAAAGCGTTCAGAGTCTCGAAAATCATCTCAGACCATAAAAATGCGATAAACAAAGCAAACAATTTCTCATTTAAAATACAGATATGTAACCATTAAATAAATGAGAAATACTTCACGTAAATAAGATAACCAGCGTAACTCGGTATAATAATATCAAACTCTAAAGAAAGGGATAAATAAAGCAAACAATTCCTCGTTTAAAACACGATACATAATTGTTAAATAAACGAGGAGTACATCGCGTAAATAAGATAACCAGCATAACTAGGTACAATAATATCAAACACTAAAAGAAAGGGATATATCAAGCAAGTAATTTCTCGTTTAAAACATGGATATGCAACCGTTAAATGAACAATAACTATTTTGCGAAATGATAAAAAAAAGAAAACCAACATAGCTCGGTCTGAAGACAAACACATCGAGTAAAACCAAAAAAGATATTAATCCACCATAACAAGGACAAAATAAAACAGCGACAACAATAGAAATCGTCAAAAAAACGATCAAGCGTCATTTTATATCTGTAGAAGCATAAACACTGATGTAAATAATAAATTTTTGAGTAAGTAAAGTTTCCCGAATCGACGGTTTAAGAAATTTGGGGAGCTTATTGTGGGCAACAGATTCAACCCCAAAATTCGAATCCGCTAACCAGAACGAAGGTGGGGCAAGAAATCATGAAAACCAAAAAGAACCTCCATCCCAAAGGAAGTCAAACTATTTATTTTCAGAAAATTAATTATGTAATTGTCAAAAAGTTAATTATTTTGTAATGTACAATCATAAATTTGTTTGTAACTACAATGCTCCTATTTAATTCTATATCAAGCATTAAATACGAATTTGGCAGTACAAAAAGGAGAAGACACCATATGTAAAAAAAGGACTCAAAAATAATCAGAGAGAATTTTTATACATTTTTGTGAGAGCTAAATAAGTAGAAAATTTGGTTTTAAGAATATTATCCGATAAATTGTTTTTATTTTATAGTCGTAGCGTTTGATCGCATATCGTCGTCGCATGTTTGTTCATTTAGTAATCGTGCATTAATCGTAGTGTTTGATCGTTTATTTATTCGTTTTGGTGCAGCTACAATAATTTTTTCACTTAAAACAATTTTTTTCATAAATAATTATAAAAATATTTTTATCTTTTATCATTTCAATCGCAAATTTTCGATCGTACTATTGAAATTTGATGGTATTTAAATTTTTCTATCACAGATTGGTATGATCAATTGCTACATTTAACGTAAGAAATTGCGATAGAAAAACGAATACCATTTAGCCATCGTAACAACAATTTCATGCGATAGATAAATGAATACACTCATGAAACTGCTAACGCCATGTGGCCAATTCTCTATTAGATGTTTTATTTAAGGGCAATTGACAAAATATTAAATTTTTAAATATTTATTTCAAATATATTATTATTAGTTTAAATTTCTAAAAGTAACATAAATTTAATATTAAAATATTTTAAAACTTTTTTCTAATAAAAAATTAAATTTTAAATTAAAAAAAAACTTCAAATATAGTATTTCAATTATATTTATAATTTATTTATAGTAAATATGTATTTTAAAAAATAATTTATGATGTTTTAAAATTTTAATTTTATAGTACTAAATTTGAATATATATTTTTTAAAATACTATTTTTAAAATATTACTCTTTATTTAATCTTTATCTTATTTTCTTATTTTATTTAATAAATTATTTCAGTATTTGAATTTTAATAACTACTAAAATAGAATTTATAAAGTGATAGTTTCTACAGCTTTTTTAGTAATCAGATTTTTATTAATATTTAAAATAACAGTCATACCTTCCAGAGTCAAACTCTATACAGCTAAAAGTCTATAGAAGAAGCCTATAGTCGCATTCTTTACCACTGGACCTCAAAGTAATTTTCCACACCATGTACATTTACAAATTATTGTATTTAATTCGAGTAAACTACAATATGTATCAGATTTCAGTATTATTATTAAGATCAATTTTATTTATATCATGTGCATTAAAATATACCAAAGTTATATTTCTAAAATTTGTAATATGATTATATTTTGAGTCCAAATGCAAAAATATTTTTTTGTATTTTTTATTTTAAAAATATTTATATTTATAATTTTTTTTTTAAAAAAAAATAAAATAATTACATACAGATGTTTTCAATTATTTATAGAATTGTCATCTTTTTTCATTACTCTAACCACTATTGTCATAGACCAATAAGCTCGAAATGTCATCCACACATCACCACAATCATCACTTTATGCAAAAACAAATTTTTAGAAGTAGATATAATCATATTTAAAGTTAGAGAAAATCGTTTATCTGAAAAAAGATTCAAAGTATTTTTTATTTTTTTTGTTATGATTTTCTCGTCACAAATAGCAAATTTATTGAAAAGTCTGTTTTCTAAATGAAAATTTGGTCAATTGCAAAACTAATATTTTTGTATAAAAGTTTGCATATTTTTTGTCAATAATACAGATTTCTCGAAAAGTTTGTTTTGTAAATAAAACTTCGATCAATTGCAAACGAATATTTTTTATATACAAAACATGTTTCTCGAAAAATCTGTAAATGTTTTTTTATCTAGAAGTTTAATGTAACTTTGGTCAATTGAAGAAAAATAATCAGAGACAAATATTAATCATTTTAATTCAAGCATCACTTAAAATAAGAAATTTTGTTACAGTCATTCTTTATAATTTTGCTTTAACATATTAAAATACCTTAAATCTTTTTATAAATATAACTATTGGATATTAAAAAGTATAAAGATATTTGCACAATACACAAAATGTATACATAATTCCAAAAAATCTATGTACATTGATACAAATCATACGTGTTTTTAGATGTGTAATATGAAATTCAATTGTTTTACAAAAATGGATTATATGTTAAATTTCTATTTTAAATATAATCTTCTTTGAGTTGAGTGACACATGCAACATTATTCTCGAACACATTTTGTTGGTTTTTTATTTGTAGTGATTCCACTAACTTCTTGTATGTGATGAGTCATGTACTTGAGCCATACACATTTCCTACATGTCTCATTGATTGCAATAATTTCCGCATGATTTGAGGAAGTGGCAACCAATGTCTGTTTTTGTGAACGCCACGAGATCGTAGTACCTCCTAATGTAAAAACGTATCCGGTTTGCGATCGAACTTTATGCGGATCTGATAAATATCCAGCATCTGTAAAACCAACTAAACCAAACAAGGAATTTCTGGGATAATCACTCATTTTATCACCACATAACATCATCCTGAAAATAATTCCGAACAATGCGTAATTATATTCACCAACGCTTTTATAGTATATGAATCGGAGGTGTAACCAATCATATCGAGTCTTAGGTAAGATCACAAGTTTATGATGATCAAAGTTATCTCTTAATGATTGCCAAAGATCCGCATGATTTTCTTTCGTGATATATTCATTTTTTAACGTGTCGTGGAGATGGTGGCGTAAAAATACCATGTACTTAGCTTTATTCTTATCTGACATCGTTTCCGATGGATCGATGACTTTAAGAAGGTCATTCGATCTTAGATGCAAAGATGCATCTGATGCCCAATTCATATAATTTTTTCTAGATACATCAAGAACAATGATATCAAGTTTTGTCAAGTTTGACATGATATCTATATAAATAATTAAACCAATTGTTATAATATTTTAATTAACATTTGAAAAGTTGTTAATGATAATAAAAGTATATGTATATAATAAAGTTAATGAAAATAAATAAATAAATAATCATATTACAAGGTAATACAATCTATGTGATTGAGTAGGCATCGCTTACCATATTATTTCGAGAAGGTAGTGCCTACCATTGGATTAAGCAGAAGACATAATCTTCTATTCCATAATCGTGGGAGAATGTATAACCTACTAGTTAATAAATAATCGCGGGAGGAAATATAACCTATAATTCCATAAATAATATCGCGGGAGAAGATATAACCTACCACTCATTAAATAATTAAATTGACAAAATAAAATAAAATAAATAATATCGCGAGAAGAGGTATAATCTACCATTTCATAAATAATATCGCGGGAGAAAGTATAACCTACCACTGCATAAATAATTAAATTGACATAATAAAATAAAATAAATAATATCACGGGAGGATGTATAACCTACCACTCATTAAATAATTAAATTGATAAAATAAATGAACTTTTACTTGAGCAGTATAACAACGGAGTATTAAACTAGTATTTGGAGAGACAATCGTACTGATAACGTATCATAAAAAATCTAGAGAGAGAAAGTTGAACTGATAACTTTACTCAAGAGAAGAAAGGAGAAAGAGAGAAAAGTAAATCGTATCTCGTATCTTTACAAATGATGCTAAGCATCATATTTATAGGAGAAGTTTACCGACTTAATAAAGTCGGTAAACGTAAACTTTATAAAAGATAATCAAAACAAAGACGTCTTGAAGACGTCTTTGTTGACTTTTCAACAAATTTAATATTATAATTGATATTTTGAATTTAATATTATAAACTAATATTTTAATACAAATTAATCATAATAGTCCGTTATCTAAAATAAAATAAATTTTCTAAATTGATCAATAATCGTAAATTCAAATAAAACCACAAATGCTAAGTTTTATAATTACTATGTTTCGTATTAATCACATATTATAATTGAAAGAAAAACAAAATGGACATACATAACTTTCATCTATTACTATAATTTGTAATACTTATATGTTAATTTAAAAATGTATATAATATAGTTGATATTTTTACACGATTTTCTAAAGATAAATTTAAAAATGTATATATTATAATCACAATTGACTCACCTTCATGTAATAATATACTTAACCATATAACTTTTTAAAATGACTCATAAATATTTTTTAAAACATACTTTTCATTAAATATTCAAAGTGATATTCCGAGAATTTTTTATTCTCCAATTGGGATGGTCGAAATTCGCAAAAGTGAAAACAAAATTTTTTCAAAAGTATTTATAAAAATAAACTGTTCTCGTAATTGTCCCAAAAACAAAATTAGTTGATAGAAAAACAGAAAAATAGAAAGAAAAAAATGAAGAAGCACGTGTGGTTTTCTCTCCTCCTAACCTCTTGAAGTTTAGATGTCTTTCTCTTCAATGGTGCTTATATATGAGTGAATACGAGAGCTTTGGATAAATATATCATCACACGACCTTTCTCTTCCATTTTTATGTCTAATTCTCTTCCAATTACAGACTCTTCATTCCAAAGAAACCCTAAAACCATCCGTCTCTACTGACCGTTGATTTTTTTTTATGGAAAATTCAATCTCTCTCTTTGATTTCTTTCCATTCAATTCTGAAATCTAAACGAGAGAGGAAACAAAAACAAAAACAAAAACCTTCAACTATTTTTTTGTTCTGTCGGAACATTGATTTATTTATTTATTTGGAATTGTGTTCTGTCATTAACAAGAAGATGGTCGAGAATTCAAAGAATGTTGAGGGATTAGGTGTTTCCATGGATGTTCTTCCTCGAAAAAACTCCGATTTATTCGATGACGATGGCCGTCCCAAGCGAACAGGTAACTTTTTGTTTTCATTCCCAAGTTTATTTTTTATTGGACTAACTATTGCTTTAACGAAGCCAGAATTATTATTGTTTGGAGAAAAAACTTTCTTCAAACTTTTTGACTTCTATTAAACTCCGAGTTCCTCATTGGAATTTATATTTGAGAAATTTCTACGTTATTTTTTCAAAAATTAGGTATGGCTTAGGCCAATTGGCAAAATATCATTTTTAAATATTTTATTTCAAATATAACATTATTAATTTAAATTTGTAAAATAACATATATTTAATATTAAATTATTTTAAAAATTTTTTAATTAAAAAAATCTAAATATAATATTTTAATTATATTTCTAATTTATTTATGATAAATATGTAACAAAAACTCAATAATATATTAGAAATTTTAGAAATTGAAATTTATATTTGATAAATTTTTATAATATTTTCATTAAATAGCAAAAATTATTATGTAAAAATATTCGTTTATTCGATAAAAATTACAAGCGATAATTAAATTATTGTATTTGAGTTTTCATACTCTAAATTAAAATTAGACTTTTACCATGGATAATTATTTAAAATAGTATGTTTAAGTTTTTTTTTCAAATATATCATCATTAGATTAAATTTTCAAAAATAACATAAATTAATAATAAATAATTGAAAATATCTTCTTAATAAAAAAACTTAAGTTCTAAATTGGAAAAAAATTCAAAATATTTTAATTTATTTTTTATTTAAAATAAATAATTATTTTTATATAATAATTTGTGATATTTTAGGAATTTTATTTTTAATATGTTATATTTGGAACATAAACTTAAAAAAATCAAATAACATTATTTTTAATCATTTTGTTATAATATTTTTTTTATAAAAAACTAATATTTGGAAGACTTTTTTGAAAATATCTTATTTTGAAAGTTCCACTTTATATTTACTATGGTTTCGTCAAAACCCGACACTACCCGACCCGGAAACCCATCACAGCTGACAGAAGTCCAATGACCATTGTTGGAACTGTTTAAAGCGATTCGTTAGTGAAGAAACAATGTTTTGTTTTTAATATATCTCTGGTCTTGTCTTTAAAATTAAAATTGAGTTGGGTTAATAAATGATTTGATTGGGTTCAGGGACGATGTGGACAGCAAGTTCGCATATAATAACGGCAGTGATTGGGTCAGGAGTGTTGTCTCTGGCTTGGGCAATTGCTCAGATTGGTTGGGTGGGTGGTCCAACGGTTATGTTACTTTTCTCTCTCGTCACTTATTACACTGCTACTCTTCTTTGTTCTTGTTACCGGTCCGGTGATTCCGTCACCGGTAAAAGAAACTACACTTACATGGATGCTATCCATTCCAATCTCGGTAATATTTATTTTCACCATTTCTTTCTGAATATTGTTTTCTTAAAACAATATAAAACTTTTGAGTTTGAATGTAAAACTAATTTTTTAATAAATAAAAAAACTTAAATTTAAATACTAAAATTACTCCAAATTTGAGTTTAATTGTAAAACTAATCGGTTTAAAAGTTATTTGGCAAAAGTAACATATAGAGTAATTTCTAAAAGACAATTCTCTAAAATAACAAAATTTTAGGCTTTTGTTTTAAAATTAGCACCATTAATTTAAATTTTCAGTAATTTTATTAATTTAAAATTAAAATACATTAAAAAAGATTTTTAATGAAAAAATTAAATTCTAAATTGAAAAAAAGAATCCAAATATAATGTTTTAAGTTTATGTATAATTTATATAGAGTAAATAATTTCTGGTTTAATTATTTTTATTAACAAAAAATATTAATTTATTTTAATTTTAAATTTACGCTATTATTAGAAATTCAAGCTAGTGATGCTAACTTTGGAACAAAATTTTTTAAAAGAGCTATTTAATAAAATTATCATTAATTATATTTTTAAGGAAGTATATACGGAAATCAACAGTACAATTTTGATTAAAAAAACATGAAAAGTCCTACAGTAATATCCTAAAATAACATTTTTTAAGTTTTTGTTTCAAATTTACCACTCTAAACTTAAAATTATAAAAATAACATAAATTATTTTCTAAAAATACATATTTACTATAAATAAATTATAAATATAATTAAAATATTATATTTAGGTTTTTTTCCAATTTATGGTTTAATTTTTCTTTATTTAAAAGAAATTTTAAGATATTTTAATATTAAATTTTGTGATATTTTTAAAAATTTAAACTAATTATGTTATTTGGAATAAAATTGTTAAAAAGTGTTATTTTTGTCAATCTTATAACATCACTACTAAAAAAACTTAATTCCATTGGCCAAAAACTTTAGGTGGCATTAAGGTGAAAATATGTGGAGTTGTGCAGTATCTTAACCTCTTTGGTACTGCAATTGGATACACTATTGCATCAGCTATAAGCATGATGTAAGTTCTCACTTAGTTTTTAAACTCTCTTGTTTTTTTTTCAATAATGCAATTCAAAGTCAATAAAAACAATGTCACTTTCTCAGAATTTTCTTCCCTACTGGTTTACTTATTGTTTGTGTTTTTTTTTAATGATTGAAAAAACAGAGCAATCCAACGAACAAGTTGCCAACACCAGAGTAATGGTGAAAAAGATCAATGTGTTATCAATGGCAATCCTTACATGATAGCTTTCGGTGTAGTACAAATCATATTCTCTCAAATTCCTGATTTTGATCAATTATGGTGGCTCTCGATTCTCGCAGCAGTTATGTCTTTTGGTTACTCCACCATTGGACTTGGTCTTGGAATCTCCAGAGTGATAGAGAACAAAGAAATTAAAGGCACAATCACTGGAGTAAGCATTGGAACAGTGACACCTACAGAGAAAGTTTGGAGAACTTTTCAGTCTCTTGGGAACATTGCGTTTGCTTACGCTTACTCCATGATTCTCATTGAAATACAGGATACGTTGAAATCACCGCCTGCTGAAGAAAACACGATGAAGAAAGCGACACTCATAAGTGTTGTAGTGACGACACTCTTCTACATGCTCTGTGGCTGCATAGGGTATGCAGCATTCGGGGATTCTGCACCTGGAAATCTACTCGCTGCAGGTGGTTTCAGAAACCCGTATTGGTTGCTTGACATAGCCAATCTCGCCATAGTTATCCATTTAGTCGGCGCTTACCAAGTCTATTGCCAACCTCTTTACGCCTTCGTTGAGAACGAAGCCTCCAAGAGATATCCAGAGAGTAAGTTTGTAACAAATGAGATCAAGATTCAACTTTTTCCGGGATCCAAACCCTTCAACTTGAATCTCTTTAGGCTCGTGTGGAGGACGATCTTTGTGATGACAACAACATTGATCTCAATGCTAATGCCTTTCTTCAACGATGTACTCGGGCTCTTGGGGGCCATTGGTTTTTGGCCTCTAACGGTTTATTTCCCAGTGGAAATGTACATTGTACAAAAGAATGTGCCGAAATGGAGCACAAGGTGGGTTTGTCTCCAAGTCTTGAGTTTAGCATGTCTTGTTGTGTCTGTAGCCGCAGCGGCTGGATCTGTAGTTGGTATTGTGACTGATCTCAAGAGTTACAAACCTTTCCAGACGAATTTCTGAGAGCTTAACAAAAAATAAACTCATGCAATTGGGAGGAAATTAGAATTTGATGTTGTAATGTTACCTTTAAATTAGTTGAACTAACTCTGAAGAATTGTTCGATAGTAAGTCTTTTTAACACAGAGAACTTGAGTTGAGTTCGTATTCTTGTTCATGTAACTTTCATGAATTCAACATTGGATTATCATGATTAAGGTAGAATTGGTGTGTTCTAAGCAACGAAGACATGCAATTGAAGCTTACAATGGATTTTGGATTCAAGTGTTTGACTGAAAATTTTAATCTCTTAACCAATGTTAGAGAAATAGAACTGGTTTTTGGTAATTTTAGCAGATAGTAGTTGGTTTTCTCAAGAATGTTTCTGTTTCTGTTATTTCTCAAATTTCCAATAAGACGTGATATATATCTCAGTGCCAAACAAACAAAGGCCATCTTTTTCTTCAAGTATCAATAATTGAGTTATCACTACAAGAACATCATTGTTTTTCAAATGAATTATTTTAAAGTAATTTTAAAGAAATATTAGTAAGGAATTTGTGAAAAAAAACTCTTTTTTTCCTTGCAAAAAAGTTTGCGAAACTTCATTGGTAATTTATGTGAGGAAGAAGAAGAAAGGAGATGTTTTTAAGAAGAAGGTAATTTTATTTCTTGATGATTTAGGATTACAATTGTGTTCTTAATTTATAGATGAAGTGAGCAAATGACTAATAGAGATGTGTTTTCAGCAGATTGCAACATCAGATCCAAGAGCATCAAATCTGTTAGCAAGATGGATTTGGTAAGCTGTGAAACCCAGGTGAGCTGCCGTACGTCCTTCATGGTTTTTGTGCATTTCTTTCTCTTGTGTACAAGTGTTTTTGTCGTTGGAGAAAGTTGGAGCAGTGAGCTTCATTATCTGATGGGCTGGTTTCTCCATTGGAACTTCAGTAGACGTAGTCTTGAGCCCCCCTAAAATGAACGTTAAGCTTGAACCGTAAGGAGCAGAATGTTTCATAAGGTAGATATTTGGTGAAGATGTTAGCGAGTTGAAGAGAGGCTGGAATATGTTGATTTCAACGTGCCCAAGAGCCACACATTCTCTGACATAATGATAGTCGATATCAAAATGCTTTGACCGAGAATGGAATGTAGGATTAGCAGTTAAATAAACGGCGAACAGGTTGTCATAATATAACTCTACGGCCGATGTTTGAGAGTACCAATAACACGAAGGAGTGAGGTGGTCCAGGTGAGCTCCGAAGCTGTAAGTGACAAGGTACGATATTTTGTTTTAGTAGACGATTTTGACACAGTGCATAGGCGTTTTGTAGACCATGAAACGATATTGTTGCCAAAGAATATCTAGAAACCACCGGTTGATCGTCTAGTTTTTTTGCACCCAGTCCAATTATTATCGTTGTAGGCATGGAGAGCAAAATCAGTGTTTGGATTGAAGCTGAGACCCATTTGCGTTGTCCTTGCAATATGCGTTTTAAGAGATGGAAATCAATCTTTGTTAGAGCGTGCATTTTTTGACAGACCTAGTTTACAAAAAATTGTATGTTCGGACGTGTCAATGTAAGATACTGGAGCTTATCGGCTAAAGAGCGACTAGCAGGTGTGCGATCAATAGGAGCTGGCATAGGAGCACAATCTGTCATGCCTGCCATAGATAAAATATCTACTGTATATTTTTGTTGACAGAAGAAGATGCCTGCAGGAAGATGTGTAATTTGGATTCCCATAAAGTAGTGCAAAGGACCAAGATCCTTCATACGGAAGTGAGTCTTCAAGCTATTGATGAAAGCTTTAATAAGAGATTTGTTGTTTCCCGAAAGAACCATATCATCCACATACAAAAAAGGATCATAACATTTTGATTTTGCTGAAAGACGAATAGAGAAGGGTCTGAAGTACTACAAAGAAATCCGAACTCCAGAAGATAATCACTGTATTTATTGAACCAAGAACATGGGTATTGTTTCAGTCCATAAATCGATTTGTGCAGCAAGCAGACATGAGTAGGTTGTTGTTTATCAAGAAACCCATGTGGTTATTTCATACAAAAAAATCTACGTTAAATCGCCGTGAAAAAAGCGTTTTTCATGTCTAATTGAAAAGTCTTGATGTAATCTACACATTCTTGTTGGTCATAACTTTTCGCAACAATCTGCGCCTTCAATTTGTCCACGAACCATCGGCATTTAGTTTGGTGCGAAAAACCCATTTGTAACCAATGATGTGAATATTTGGTGTGGGAGGAACCAAAGACCAAGTTCGAGTTCCAACCATGGAACTCATTTCTTCATCCATTGTAGCTTTCTAACCGGGATGTTTAAGGGCAGCTGCAAGAGTATGTGGTTCAACAAGAATATCAGTTTGATGAGAAAGAAGGATGTACCGTGGATTGGGTTTATGAACTCCAGCCTTTGATTGTGTAGTCATAGGATGGAGATTTTCCTGAACTGGTGCTGAAGATTGATCAACTTCCTCAGAATTTGAAGTACCCAAATTTTGAGTTGAACGTGAGGAGATATTGCCGGCCAGTGAGGTGTCATCTGAAGGTTTAAGAGCAGAATTAGGACTCGCCATTGGGAGAAGAGCAGCGCAGAGTTGAATTCGATGAAGTTCATCTTCTAGAGGAGGAGGCATGGATGGTTGTGTTGGTACAAGAAACCCACTTAACCAAAAGAGTCTTTACGCTGAAAACGTTGATAACTATCATCAAAAATAAAAGATGTCTCCTCAAAAACCACATGTCTAATGATAAAGACTCGTCTTGTAGGTGGATAGAGGCAGCAATATTCTTTTTATTTATCATTATACCCAAGCAAAAAACTTCAGAGAGCGAGGATGAAACTCTAACTGTGAGTATTGCCTTAACGTGGGATAACATGTGCAACCAAACACGTGAAAAAAGGAGTATGATGGAGCCTTACCGGTAAGCTTCTCATATGGACTCATGTGTAGATTGTGAACCGAAGTGGACAGTAAGTTTGAAAGAAAATTTGCTGTAAAAATGCCTCAACCCAGAAATGACTGGGCACTTTACTATCGAAGAGTAGGGATAAACCAAGTTCGACAAGATGCTTCTATTTCCTCTCATCAATTCCATTTTGTTGAGGGATATATGGACACATAATTAGATGTTTGATGCCACTATTGGCTAAATGAGAGAAAAATTTCGAGCTGATAAACTGGCCTCCACCATCTGATCGAGACATTTTAATTGTAGTAGAGAACTAATTTTCGACGAGTTGTTTAAACAGGCAGAAAACATAGTAGAAGTCGAATTTTAATCATAAAAGATAAAACCAACTACATCTTGAAAAGTTGTCAATAAATACAATATAGTATTTGAAACTTTCGACTAAAACTAAAGGAGAAGGCTCCCAAAGATCGCAATGAATGCGTTCAAGAGGGTGAATTGCTCAAAATCAGAATTAAGGAAGGGAAAACACACACTCTTAATGAGCTTACAAGGTTCACAATCACTCAAATTCTTCTTATTTATTGAAATAGCTTTACTGGTAGGTAAAGATTGCAAAATTTGCAGGTGAAGATGTCCAAAGCCGCTTGTGCCACACATCTTCATCAACTAATTGTTGTCTTGATGAATAGCAAACAAGAAACTTAGGATTATCCAGCACATATAATCCATTACTTCTGCTGCCGTTGCTGAGCAGTTTCTTTATCAGCTTGTCCTTAATATAAATTCCATGAGAATCAAATTTCACAATACATGGAGTTTACTAACATATAACAATGATTTTGTGATACCAAGACAGACAAGAACATCACCTAAGAGTAATGTATCTGAGATAGCAGGAAGAGCAATGGACCCAACATGCACGATGGGTAAGAACTCTCCATTGCCAACTACCATAGAATCTGACTCAGAGTATGAAACATAGTGTTGGAGATTAGTGGAGTATTGGTAACATAAGATGATGCATCGATATTTGGATACCATTCATTACTAGAGAAGGCATCATCGTTTTTTGAAATGCGTAGAGCAGCCATGGCACTGTGAGTAATCTCGCCTTGAAATATATGATCAAATCGCTTATAGCATTTGAAAGCATTATGAACATCCACATATTTGACAAGTTAGACGATTTTCATTGTTGAAAAATTGATTTGGAGGTGCATCAAAGGATATTTGTTGGTAGAATACACGTCCTCTAGTGGAGTAAGAGCACGACCTCGGTTAGTCCCAAACCTTGAATAACAAAAATGTGCTCTTCCTCTGTTATTGCTGTTGTAATACCCATTTGCAGTTGTAGAGGCAAGATGAGGGCTAACTTCAGGGTTGACTGTGTATGATTAGAGTCGATCATCAAACCCGATGATTTGAGAGATTACATATTCGTAAGATTGACCAGGAAAATTGTTCATAGAGCTCTCAATGACAGCATAATGGCTTCATATTCTTTATCCAATCAGTTTAAGACCCCAAAAAGTTCATGTTTTCAGTGACATGAAGGCCTATGGAACTCATTTGGTCTCAAATGTTTTTGAACTCACTAAGATAAGCTTCCATAGACTTATTTCCCTTCTTAATTTTGTAATTTCCATTGTAGTTCAAACTGCCTAGATGTGGAGAAACGATTAAGGTGTTTAGCAAGAACGAACCATACCTCTTGGAAAGTAGCGAGATGATAAATATTTCCCAAAACATCTTCAGAAAGTGTTTCGAGCAACCATGAGCGAATCACCTGGTCTTGGCAACACCAACGTATGAAGTCTGGATTACTTGAATTCGTATGAGGTATGAAGTTTTGGCGAATCACGTGGTCTTGGTGACACCAACGTGTGAGGTATCATCTGAAGGTGTAAGAGGAGAATTAGCACTCGCCGTTGGGAGAAGAGCATCACAGAGTTGAATTCGAAGAAGATCATCTTCGAGGAGGCATGGATGGCTGTGTGGGTAAAAGAAACCCACTTAACCACACATTCATTAGAACAAAAGAGTCCTTAGGCTGAAAACGTTGATAACTATCAACGAAAAGAAAATATATCTTATCAAAACCATATGTCTAATGATATAAACTAACCCTATAGGTGGATAGAGGCAGCGATATCTTTTGTATTTATCATTATACCAGTTGAAAACACATTTCAGGGAGCGAGGATCAAACTTTGACTGTGAGTATTGCCTTAATGTGGGATAACATGTGCAATCAAACACGTGAAGAAAGGAGTATGATGGAGCCTTACTAGTAAGCCTCTCATATGAACTCATGTGTGGATTGTGAACTGAAGTGGGCAGTAAATTTGAAAGAAAATTTGCTGTAAAAATGCCTCAACCTAGAACTCGCTGGGCACTTTACTATCGAAGATTAGGGATAAACCAAGTTCGACAACATGCTTATGTTTCCTCTAAGATATTCCATTTTGTTGAGGAATATATGAATACGAAATTAGTTGTTTGATGCCACTATTGGCTAAATGAGAGACAAATTTCGAGCTGATAAACTCACCTCTGCCATCAATTGAAACATTTTGATTGTAGTGGAGAACTGATGCTCGACGAGTTGTTTAAACATGAAGAAACAGGTTAGAAGTCGGATTTCAATCGTAAAGGATAAAACCAACAACATCTTGAAAAGTTGTCAATAAATACAATGTAGTATTTGAAACTTTGGACTGAAACTAAAGGAGAAGGCTCCCAAAGATTGCAATGAATGTGTTCAAGAGGGTGAGTTGCTCAAAAATCATAACTGAGGAAGGGAAGACGTGCACTCTTAATGAGCTTACAAGGTTCACAGTCACTCACATTCTTTTTATTTATTGAAATAGCTTTACTGGTAGATAGAGATTACAAAATTTGCAGGTGAGAATGCCCAAAGCCGCTTGTGCCACACATCTTCATCAGCTGATTGTTGTCTTGATGAATAGCAAACAAGAAACTTAGGATTATCCAGCACATACAATATGTTACTTCTGCTACCCTTGCTAAGCAGTTCTTTGTCAGCTTGTCCTTAATATAAACTCCATCAGAATCAAATTTCACAATACATGGATTTTACTAACAAATAACAATGATTTTGGGATACCAAGACAAAAAGAACATCCACTAAGAGTAATGTATCTTAGATAGCAAGAAGAGCAATGGAACCGACATGCGTGATGAGTAAGAACTCTCCATTGCCAACTACCATAGAATCTGACCCCGAGTATGCAGCAGAGTGTTGGAGATTAGTGAAGTATTGGTAACATGAGATGATGCACCGAAATCTGGATACCAATCATTACCAGAGAAGGCATCATTGTTTTTTGAAATGTGCAGAGCAGCCATGGCATTGTGAGTAATCTCACATTGAAATGTATGATCAAATCGGTTATAGCATTTGAAAGCATTATGAACATCCGCATATTTGACAAGTTGGACGATTTTCGTTGTTGACAGGTTGATTTGGAGGTGCACTATTTGTTGGTAGAATACACGTCCTCTAGTGGAGTAGGAGCACGACCTCGGTTAGTCCCAAAATTTGAATAACCAAACTATCCTCTTCCTTTGTTATTGATGTTGTAATACCCATTTGCAGTTGTGAAGGAAAGATGAGGACTTACTTCAGTGTTGACTGTGTACGATTGGAGTCGATCATCAAACCCGATGATTTGAGAGACTACATATTCGTAAAATTGACCAGAAAAATTGTTCATAGAGCTCTCGATGACGGTAGTAATGGTTTCATATTGTTTACCCAATCCGTTTAAGACTCCAAAAAGTTCATGTTTACAATGACAGGAAGGCTTATGGAACTCATTTGGTCTCAAATGTTTTTGAACTTACTAAGATAAGCTTCCATAGACTTTTTCCCTTCTTAATTTTGTAATTTCTGATGTCGTTCAAACGACCTAGATGTGGAGAAACGATTAAGGTGTTTAGCAAAAGCAAATCATACCTCTCGGTAAGTGGCGAGATGATAAACATTTCCTATACTCTTTGGAAATTATTGAAAGAGAGGCCTAGGATTGCTCACAGATGTGCTTAGGAAGATTTAATGAGGAAGTACCGCTCTTCCCCTCATACCATGATAGAGGCTAGGCATCCGAGCAAAAGTCCATTGTTATAAATTCATTTTTTTAAATCAACAAGGAAATAATACGTAAACTCATTATTTAAGATATAGAAAGTTTACATTAAAAATTTGGTAAAATCATTTGTGTTATATTTAATAACTTTTAAATATTAAAAATAAGTTAATCAGTTAAAAATATAACTAATTTTAAATGATTTCAAATTATATTTAAATTATTTTATATTTGTTGTTAATTTATTATTAATTCATTGGTAAATTAAGGTCGAATTATCAATAATATATTACCACCGCATTAACGATGAATTACTACATCGTGAAATAGCTATCCATTTCTAATGGTGACATGGTGATTTATGAGATCCATATAGAGCAGTTTCGCATTCTAGTGCTCAAATTGTTTTACAATAGTCGATGATTTCATTCGCAATGTATTACATGAACTTATTCTTTTTAAGAAAAAATCGAAGCTCTAAAATAGTTAATAAATTTCACCTTAGTGACAATTTTGGTCTAAGTATTAAAAAAATTAAGAAGCGACAATGGAACATAATTCATAAGCAAGAATTGTCGATATGACGTACGAACCCTACTAGTATAAAAAGTCATCAAAATCAACTCCAACAATAATAACTAAAACTTTTTTTAGATCACTTAACTTATATCGTTTCTTCAATGTTGTGTTTGGATTCTTTGCCTTGTTATAAAGGTCTTCCATCTCGTCATCTATTTCTTTGTAGAATTTGAAGAACTGACGCAATACACGAATTTCACAAACATCCTCAAATGATGTACCATGAGGGGGTCTTCTTGCCATCATTTTGAAACCAATTAAGTTTTTTGTAGTGATGGGTGACAAAAGATGTATAGGTGGAATGGGTAATGATGTTCTTGGTTTGTAGATGTGCTCAAGACATGCATATTGAAGATTTTTCTTAAATTTATCGCCTTGGGGTTGGGTTGATCCTGAAATAGCTTGAAAGTTATGTCGTTGTTGAGGATCGATTGATCTTGTTGTTAGTTCAATTGATCTCGACGAATCTGTATCATATTCCTATCTTCTTCTAAATCAACTTTTTCATCAAGTGCATTTCTAATATCATCGAGGACTGTCATTGCACTACACTGATTCCTCGAATTTGAATTAGTTTTGCTTGAAGGAGCTCTTGGTGTCGTTTTAACAACTGCTGAGATTTGAGTTACATGAACATCAAACTTCATCACATGTGCAGACAAAACTTTAAACTTGTCGTTCATATCTCTATACATGTTGTCAACCTTAATGTTGCTGTCCTGGGCATTCTTATGTTGTCTCTTCAAGAGTTGTTGGAACATTGGGTCAATTTTGCTATGGAGTCTAGAGCAGCAACTGGTGCTTGATAAGTCTTCTGAAAACCTCTGTCAATGTTGCTACTTTGTCCTCTATTCTAGAATTGCTATCCCAAGTTATTTTGGAAATTTTGTTTAGGCTAGAATGATTAATTAGGAGGGGAGACTTGATTTTGAGGATTCTCAACATTGGTGCTCCTATAAGATAGGTTCATATGATTTCTATGGCTTTTTTGAACGAATTGCTCTGAAACTATTGTCTTCTACCAACATAGTTTACATCAACTTGATCATTGATAACATTCCCCATATTTCCTGAAGAAGGTTTATCTCCTCAACCTTGTCACAGAAACTAACTAATTTTAGATGCTTTCTTTTAAAAATCATGTCCATCTTCGCATTAAGCTTATCGATCCTTTGTGATTTCAGGCTCATGAAATTCCTATGCCATCTATCAAACTTTGGATAGTGATTGTTGTTAGTAGCTGTTAAGTTGTTAATCAAAGCGTATGCTTCATCACCTTGTCTGTCATAAAGTCTCCATTGCTGACAGTGTCTAAGGTCATTTGAAATTTTTCCTGGATACCACGGTAGAAGGTGCTCATAAGATTTGGATCATTGAATCCATGATGGGGACAATCCCTTATATATTCCCTGAATCTTTCCCATGCTTCATAGAAGAATTCCGCACCATCTTACTGAAAGTTTGAGATCTTGTTTCTCAGAAGTTTGGACCTAGAATTTGTGAAGAAATTGTTCAGAAACACATATTTGGTCTCATTCCAATTGGTCAAAGATCCTGAAGCTAACTGCTTCAACCAGCGAATCACCTTGTTTGCCAGAGAAATTTG
The DNA here is from genome assembly GCA_018901945.1 of Pugionium dolabratum. Lineage (NCBI taxonomy): Eukaryota > Viridiplantae > Streptophyta > Magnoliopsida > Brassicales > Brassicaceae > Pugionium > Pugionium dolabratum. Next base: position 151,224 of record JAEVFF010000175.1, on the reverse strand, counting down.
AATAGAGTGTACATCACGTAATCAACCAACATTCCATTTGCCTTGATCGTGCCGTAGATATCATCAAAAGTCTCAATATGGTCCACGGGGTTCTCAGAAGATAACCTATGAAACACCAAAGCAATTATTTGGGGCTTGATCTCATAATAGTTTCTAGCAATTGGAGGGGGCCTAATCGTAGTTCGATTGCCATTGAATGCATATGGTATATCATAAGCTCGACGTCAACTAGTTTGATGTTATTTCCTATTGAAAGCTTTAGCTCCATGTGCATTGGGTGCTGGGAGCTTGATTATCCATATTGTCAAGACTATCAACCATGTTGAACTGTCTCGATTTGGATTTTCATTCACCCTTTCTAGTCTTGTGAGTTCCTTGTTGTTTAAAGCAATGAGATTGTCAGACCCTCTACTTCTGGTCATACACTCAAATACACAAAAAATGAGACTTATATCTTAGAAAAATATCAATCCTAGACAAGATATCTTAGAAAAAATATCAATCCTAGACTTATACGCAACATTATTGCTTGACAACGGTGCCAAAAACTTGATAACTCAATTTTTAATCCAAAGAAACTTGCTGCAAATGCACATGCCAACATAGTAGTATTTAAGGATCAAATCCACATAGACCAACTGCTACTCTATAATTCTCGGATAACAATGTTTTGTAAGAAAGAAAATACAAGAATTTGATGGAAAAATATCGAACTGGCAAGAATTTCTATTAATGTAAATTTATAATATGAAAAATGCTAGGTTCAAAGAAATTACCAGTGAATGAAAATCAGTAATTGGGTTTCTATTAGAGATTTGATTAAGTATCGTCTATAACTTAGAAAACGACTATCTGGCCACTATCGTTGTATTAAACTAGTATTTCTAATAATCTATCCAGTTTGAATTCAAATTCTTAAACCCGCATTATTGTTCAAGTTCTAATATATTCACAAATCGTTTTAACATCAACTTTCGTTGGTTAAGAAAAATTTGCTTATCTAGGTTTTTTTCAATAAACCTATCAGCACTTTTGATGTGTTTGATTAAACCTAATATCGTAGTCTAATTGATCATGTTAGACTAAGCAATAAGACTAACCTAAATGAAATTCCATGTGAAAATTCCTAATTTCAGCATCCTAATTTAGCGATTCTTGAAATCTCTTTGAAAAACCTAAAATCTAACTATGGATCTACTCATGAATAACGATGAACAAATCACAATCATACTAAAGAATTGCCTAAATAAATAATAAAAAGGTTTAGAAATCTTCTCACTAAAATGTGGAGTTAAGATTTCCACAAGTGCTTACAAGTGCAAAAACCAAAGAGTGTAAGAGAAATAAAGCGTAGTTCTAAAAGTGGCTAAATTTTTTTTTAATATTTGAAAAGTAGGATTAGGTCAACCCATGATCGAATCAAGCTAAATCTAAATTTGGACCGATCGGTCTGCTCAGTCGCTTGGCAGCAGGATCAATCGGTCCCATCTAGACCGATCGGTCTGGTCGTGCACTGGAAGACGAGATCAATTGGCCCCTCCCTGGACCAATCGATCTCCTTCATTCCTGGTTGGTCTGCTCGATCTTCATGCATGCAGATCGATTGGTCTCTCCTAGGACCAATCGCTCACCTTGGTCTCTGGTCGACGGGAATTATCCATTCACCTTGGACCGATCGATTCGTGTACTTTATGGAACGTGGGATAGAGTAGGTTCCTAGAATGACCGAGTGATCGGTACACACTGTTCCTAGAATGTGGGATCGCCCAAATCGATTGGTCTTGTCGTGGACCGGTTGATCCTACCGTTTCTTCCAAAATTTCCGTTTTTCTTCTATTTTTTGCCAAATCCGTTTTTTTGGCCAGTGCGAACTAAAACCTGTAAAAACTCATATAAGACTAAAAACACCTGTTAAATACTTTAAAATACTTGTAATTGTTTTTTAAAAGGTGTCAAAATCATCACACATCAATGCTATAATCAAAAGGTCATATTGAAGAAGAAAAATGGGGAAAATGTTTCACGGTGGAGGGTGCATCTTTAGGTATATCCACAACTAAAAATATTGGAAATGATTGTGGATTATGGTTGTAACCATCATATTACTTGATATGAGAAGTTATTTCATGTGCTCAGCATCGTGACTAGAAAGAAGCCATCATAACTGCCGATAATTCAATTCACCATGCCGAGAAGGAAGGGATGGTTCTTATTAAAGGAGATGATGGAAGCTCAATCATTCTCAAGAATGTGTACCATGTTCTTGTAGTAAAGAAGAATCTTCTCCTTGTGTAGAATGCGATAGATTCAAGTAACTATGTTCTGTTTGGTCCAAGAGATGGTAAATTCTTATAATATATTGAGGGTTAAAGATCGATGTAGTTCATACGGGTGCACATCTTAAAAACTTATGTCTTGTCGGCCTCAAATTGCTATGTGGAAAAGGTGAGTACCAATGAAAATGCCTCTGTATGGCATGCTAGGTTTGGTCTTCTAAATATTACTAACCTCAAGGTGTTGGTGAATAAGGATCTGATCTACGAACTCCCAAAGTTGAAGATTCAAAAAGAAGAGAGACTTTGTGAAAGATGTCAATATAGAAAATCACATAAAATTCCATCTCACAACTCCACCTCACGATGCAAGGCTTCGTTGGAGAGAGTTTATAATGTTTTGATGGGTCCAACGAGAATATCCTCCTATTCCAGGGGTTTTAGATGTTTTTGTCGTTGATGATTTCTCACTGTACACTTGGATATAATTTTTGAGGAAAAGACGAAAGTATTCTCAAGATTTCAAAAATTCAATACTACAGTAGAAGGAGAGTTGGGTCAGAAGGTCAAGATTCAAAGACGGATAATGGAGGAGCGTTCATTTCAAAAGAATTTCTCTCTTTTTGCCAAAAGAATGGTATAAAAAGCATGGTATACAACTCAACAGAATGGAGTAGATAAATTGAGTAGCATAAAGAAAGATTCAACATTTAATCCATACATGTTGAAATTGGCTACATGATAAGAATTTTTATAATTCTTAGGGCGGAAGGTATGAGATGGTGCAAGATATGTCCTCAGTCGGATGCCACATAGTCCAAATAATATAAATTCTCCTTATGAAATGGTATGGTTAGAAACCAATGGTGAAACATATTTAAATCAGTTTCCTATGTTCAAGTGTTCAACACTCAAAGAACCAAATTAGAGCAAAAGACAACGAAATGCATCTTTTTCAGTATGTTAAAAGGAATGAGTGGAGATATATGGATATAGAGACACATAAGTACACCGTGTACCGTGATCTTGGTTTTTGATGAAGTTTCTTCATACTATGGGTCATGTTAAATATTATTTAAAGAAATATGGTGCGAGTTCCTCGAAGATTGATGAATCTGTTCTCCAAATGCCAAGTGAAATCATAAGTCATGAAAAGAAAGGCAAGTTGAAAGAGAGATCACAAATCGTGGATCTTTTTAAAATCCTAACTCGCAAAAGAAGCAACGATTTGAATTTTTGGTATTCGGGTAAAATAAATCCCAAGAGAGAAACAAGACTCATATACAAATATTACAAAATATTTTTGGCTTGTTTTCAATAACAAAAAGAAGAGAATCCCAATGCTAAAAAAGCCAAAATTAATCATTAATGGTAAATGGTTTTTCTGTAATTAGACCACGAAATAGTTGAATGGCGAAAAATTTTCGGACTGCCACCAAAGCAGCCGTTGATCAGCCACCTCGAATGAGAAGCCACCATAGCCAACTAGAAGAACAGAGAAGACACATTATACCAGCTCCAGGAGAAGAGAGAAATGGATGACCATAACCAATCCAAAAGATATGAAACTTGGTAGGAATGTTCTTGAATATCTTATCTGGCTAATGACACAACTTGTTTGTCATTTTGAGTTTTGTGAAAGTTATAAATGTTAAGGAGAATTACTAGAATGACGCAAAATTCAACATTAATTATTAGATTGACCCTAATATTTTTTAATTACTAAAATATTTAGGTACCAAACGTATCCTCCATCGCTGTTGTTACAAAAAATATTATTACACAAAATGTCATTACTATTTTTTGAGATTTTTAACACATTACCAAAAAACGCTGTTATTACGAAAATGCCATGAAATTTCAAGAACATCAGCATGAGTCTGCCATGAAAAATCTGCGGTAGTTTTTACGTAATAGCGGCAAACTTAATAAATTTGCCAAAGTCTTAATAAATTTGCCGCAGTCTTAATAAATTTGCCGCAGACTTAATAAATTTGCCACGTACTTAATAAATCTGCCGCATAATTAATAAATCTGCCACAGTTTTAATAAGTTTGCCAAATATTTATTAAGTCTGCCACAAACTTATTAAAACTCCCACAGTTTTATTAAATCCACTGTAGTTTTAATAAATCTGCGACATACTTAATAAGTCTACCGCAAATGCCATGGAATTTCAGGAACACCAGCATAAGTCTGCCATAAAAAATATGCGGTAGTTTTTACGTAATAGTGACAAACTTAATAAATCTGCCGAATACTTAATAAATCTACCGCAGTCTTAATAAGTTACCAATTTTTTTTTAAGTCTTCCACAAATTTATTAAAACTCCCGAAGTTTTATTAAATCCACCGAAGTTTTAATAACTCTACGATAGACTTAATAAGTCTACCGCAAATTTATGTTTGGAGTGCGACATATTTTTGAAAATGCGATTTGACAGATTTAATTTAGATATGAAAAATTTATAACAAATCTGCTATCAAATAAGATTTACAAGATAATTACTAGAATAATATTTGAGACATGGCAAATTTTTAATAACGACGCAACATATTTTCATTAAATCTGCCCATTACGAAAATTTGTTTTTCTATACGAAACAGAAGATTTAATTAGGACTAAACTAACTTTTTTCGATTTTATATTTGGTAGCAAACTTTTGGGTTATAACACTTCATGGAAGACTTTTTAATCAATTTGATGGCAACTTATTAAATCATTAATTTACAATTTTAACCCTTTTTTAAAAAATAGGTATGGTGAAGGGTTAGTCGCCGCATCTTCTTCAACCTCGAACACATCGAATTTTTACTAACTCAAAACTATCAATTTTTACTCATTTTTTCCATCTTCATTCTTGTAAATAATTTCTTACTATATCAATTTTTTCGATGGATCACACGACTTTTGTTTGTGGTAAATGAATTTTTGAGAAAAATCGATGGTGATTAAATGTCGATAACAAGAAAGGGTGTAAAGTTCTATCAGAAAATGCTAAGACACATTTCAAAGACTTCTTGAAGATGGTTTATGAAGAATACAAAGCCGATAGAAATGAATGTGAGATCGAATTAAGTTATATGTTTCTGAAGAAAATGTTGGGCAAACTACCGCAAAACACACCTTTGATGAAAGTGGGAAGCTGTCAAAAACTGCACATCTATTTCCAGACGACGAAATTCGTCGGCAATCCATTGGGAAGAGCATTTCCCATCGAATTTCCAACAAAAGATGTCCATCGGAACTATTTCATCGGAAATCAACTTCCGTCTGGAAATTGTTGGGAATTCCCGACGGATTTACGATAAATGTAGCCATCAGCAAAAGCCGATGAATATTCGATGGGTCCAATCCATCGGAAATTACCGACATATATGCGATTGATGTCGTCCGTCGGGAAAGTACCGTCGGGAATGACACCGATGATACATGGCGTTGGAAACTACCGATGCACACCCGATGGTGTATAGCTGTCGGTATATCTCAACAGTTTTCACGATGAAATAAACTTTCTGACGGCAGCATGTCCATCGGTAATTCCCAACGGATTAGCGATAACGCTATCCGTCGGACCTGTATTGATTTTCGACAATTCTTTCTGTCGGAAATAACCAAACAATTGAAAAAATCTTTTTAATAATTATTTTTTTAGTTTAAAAAAATATATATTTATTTTAAAATAAAATTTTAAACTATTAAATTTAATAAATATTTTTTAAATATTTAATAAAAATATTAAAACAATTAAATAAAAAAAATATTTCAAATTATAAATATAATAATATTTAAATTTTAATTGTTTTAAAATCTACAAATTACATCGGAGGAGCAGAAGAAGGAGAAAAAAAATCATCCGGATAATCCGGGAATTTGGTTTTCATAAAATTTACAAAATATTTTAACTTGGTCATTTCTATCTCCATAGCCGCTATCTTTTCTTTGAGTTGTGCGTTCTCCTCATTTCCAGCCGCAGATGTTGCACTACTGGTATCTACAATTCTCTCGAGTACTGGATGACGACCATAAAAAATGGTAATTCCTGTAAAAATAAAAAAATATTATTAAAAAATATTATAATATTAAATATAAAAATAAATAAAAAGACAAATCAAAATTACATTAAGAACCAGACGGTTAATCTCATAACGAGGAAATTCGGCGATCGAAACTAAAGAACCAACTTGAGACTGATGAGACAAAATATCACTTTTTTTCTTTTTCATTTTTTCGATGATTTCACTAACAAAACCATCTTTGATGCGACCAATCTTTTTGTTCGTGTGGACGGTCTCGAGAAGTTGCAAGTGATCTATAGGCACTCCAAATTCTTGTGCGTAAAGGTAAAAAAATACTAAATTAATATTTAAAATTTTTTCAAATAATAATAAATCAAATTAATATAATAATAAATTTACCAATTGATCGACTCATCTTAGAAAACTAGTCGATCTATCATTGTGAATGTAAATACATGTGCCTCCTCGGTCGCTCTTTCGGTTTCCTAAATTAGTTCTCAAGATAGTCTCAGCGCTGGAAGATTCTCTGTAACGAATAAAGTCGTTCCAAACCAACTCATTCAACATTCTTGGTTTATCTTTTCCCTTTTTCCACTTTTGTTTCCACTCGTTCATGTGATGGGAAAATTGTACCACATCCTCTTTTTGAAAAGCTTCTTCTACCAACTTTGTGTTCATAGGATCCCATGTAAATTTTTACTGCAAAATTTACTTATATATTACTAAAAAAATATTTAAAATAATTATATATTTAAAAATAAATTAACGTACCGCAAACATTTTGAACCAAATTTGGCGTTATTCATATGAAATATCTCTAAATTTTGTATATGGTTTGTTCAAAAGAGAATGAAACATTTTTAATATAGATTTGCTTATTCCGTTGTTTGAAATATCAAACCTACGAATTTTTATTAGAATAACATTAAAATAATTATTTTAAATATAATTACAGAAAATTTTATTTACCATGTCGAATTTCCTTGACGTCTCAGATCGAGAAAAGTAAGAAGTTCACGACCACGCTACTGAACCAATTCTTCAATTGTCATTGGTCAAAAAGAATCATTTCCAAATTATGGAATTTGAGTTGGTATAAAACTCAGACTAGACGACTCACCATGTATTTGGTACTCTTGATACGACCTTAAAATATTATGATTGTGATATTTTAATAGTTTATCTACATTTAATATTTATCATTTTCTCTTCGAAACCCAATTAATATCGAGAAAACTTTCTCCAAATAATAGGTTTCGGAGACTTGGTTATGTGGAGACTTGGTTCGGGTTTAGTGTTTGTTACATTATTTTTTCACATACTTGACCCACTGTTAATCTAACCCCAAACATTTAAACTCTCAAATTTAATTTTAGTGTTTGTGGTAATTTTGAAAAAAATATTTTAGTGGTATTTTAAAAGACTAAGAACTGATTGAGGTAAGAGGAAGCTGATTGGATGCTTGAAATGTGTACCATAGAATGTGTAAAAAGTTTGGTACAAATAATAAATATGTACCATTTAGCTTTTCTCAACCCATATTTAATTTTTTAGAATTTTAAATCTATTAAATTGTATATTAATAATTAATGTTCATCGCAATACTGTCAAAAATTACAGACGGCATTCCGACGGATATAACAACGCCGTCGGTAATCCATCGGATTAAGAATCCAATATTTCGAATTTTTTTTGACAAGATAGGGTATAGCATAAATACCCTAAGTCATGGGGAATCCGACTGTATTTTCTGACGGAATAGCGACATATGTTTCAGTTCCATTGAAAATCCATCGCAATGATCTGGACAACCATCGAAAATCCATCGAAAGGACATTTAAAATTTTAGAAAATATTATTTAACTCTAAAAATCAAAGTATCGCAAAAACTAAAACATTATTATCACAGATTTAATCTGAAGCTGATAAACATTCCGAAGTAGCTGAATTTTCGTCGTCAAACTCGCCAGTCTCTTCTTCTGAATCTTTAAACACGTTGTAATCTCTGTTCATGGTGTCATCAACAACAAGGTTAACTTCAAGAGAAGTCTCTATGGAAACTAAGTTACCAATTGTGCTTTGCTGCATAGGGTCTTGCTCGGTAATAACACATACCATTCCTTTAGGATGTATTGAGGTCAATGTAATCCAATGATCTTGCTTGTTCCTCACACGAGGATATCGAATGTAACAAACCTGGTCCGCTTGTGATGCAAGCACTACAAGAAAATATTAATATTTCCGATGGTAGTTCTGACGGAAATAAAACCGTCAGAATTTTCCAACGTCTATGCGACGGTTTTCCGACGAACTACCGAGGGAAGTTATTTCGTCGGTGTTCCATCGGTAATTCCCGACTTTTGCACTATCATCGGGAAATTGATGGTAAAACCTGACGGCTTTCTGTCCGTTTTTCGATGATAACGTAGGCATCGGGATATTCTTTCAAAACCGTCGCACATTACCAAAGAAATATAAACCGTCGAGTTTTTTTCGACTATTTCCCGACGAAATGATGTTTTTACTATTCGTCTGCAATCCGTCGGGAACATATCTGTGGGCTGATGTCGAATATCATCGGTTGGTCGTTGGAAATATCCGGTAGTGGTCGACAACAATCGGAAATCCGTCGAAAACATGAATATTCTTAATAATAATCTATTAAAAATTTGTGATTATCTGTTAAAAATTCATAATAATCTGTTAAAAATTCATAATAATCTGTTAAAAATTCATAATAATCTGTTAAAAATTCGTGATAATCTTCTAATTTTCAATATAAATACGCTATGATCCTTCACAATTTCACCAGAATAAAAAATCTTAACAAAATATCTTCTTCGGGTTCTTATGATTATTTTCGATCTTGGATGGATAAATCTCGGTATGATTCAACAAGGGGGAATTGACTGATGAATTTGCGCAAGGTGTTGAAGAGTTCATGACATTTGCATCAAACAATAGCATGACATCAAAATACAGTAAAATGTATTGTGCGTGTATTAAATGTCAAAATCATAGATTAATCTCTGTTAGACAAGTATGTAATCATTTGTAAAGGACTGGATTTATGCCGGGTTACAAAATTTGGTATTCACATAGAGAAACTGATGCAACAATGCAATATTATGGTAGTACTTCAAAAAGGTTAGATAATACTAATATTAGGGTAGAGAAACCGGCATCACAAGTTGATATAAACGGAAGTACTATTTAGATAATGAATGATGCATTTCGTGATCAAAGAGCATCGTATATTGAATATAGCAGTAGAATAGAGGAATCTAATTTGGAAGTTTTTTGATATATTAGATGCATCCAAGCAGCCTTTGTATAAAGGATGTAGAAATAGATTATCGCCTTTATCTGCTGCAAGCAGGTTGATGACGATAAAGACAGATTTCAACTTTGCTGAAGATTGTGTGAATGCTATAGCTGATTTTGTTAGAGATATATTACCTGAAGATAATATTGCACGTGCTTCATATTACGAAGTTCAAAAACTTGTAGCTGGTCTTAGATTGTCATATCAGATGATCGATGTATGTATTAACAACTGCATGATCTATTGGATAAATGATGAAAACCGCATGAAGTACCGATTTTATCACAAACATCGATTTCAACAGACAAGTGGCAGAGTACCTATTCTCCATAAACAGATGTGGTATTTGCCATTAACTGAGAGGTTAAAGAGGTTATATCAATATGAACACACGGCAAAGCGTATGAGATGGCATGCAGAACATAATTCGAACGGAGAAATTGTGCATCACTCGGATGTAGAAGCATGGAAACATTTGCAACAGGTTTGTCCTAGTTTTGCATATAAGACTAGGAACGTATACCTCGGATTATCTACAAATGGATTCAACCCTTTTGGGAAGCATGAGAGGCAATACTCGTTGTGGTCAGTTATCTTGATACCTTATAATTTGCCTCTTTCGTTGTGCATGAAACGAGAGTTTTTGTTTCTAACAATTCTCGTCCCCAGTCCAGAGCATCCTAAGCGATCGTTTGATATTTTCTTACAACCGCTAATTCATGAGTTAAAAATGTTGTGGGAAAATGGTGTCGAAGCATTCGATGTTTCCACCCAACAGAACTTCTTGATGCGAGCAGTACTTATGTGGACCATAAGTGATTTTCCAGCATATGGTATGTTATCAGGATGGTCGACGCATGGAAGATTAACATGCCCATATTGTCAAGATAATACTGATGCTTTCCAACTGAAATACGGACGAAAGACTAGTTGGTTCGATTGTCATCGTCGATTTCTACCACAAGATCATCCATATCGCCGGAGCATGACATTGTTTAGGAAAAACAAAATTTTTTTTGATGGTCCACCTTCTATGCTTGATGGGAATTATATGATGACTCAACCTAGAGATTTTGGTGCTGAGAGAATGACTTCATGTGGTGGTAACAGACATTACCCTGTTGATGGTTGTGGCGAATACCATAATTGGCACAAGAAGAGCATTTTTTGGGATTTACCATATTGTAAGGACCATTTGTTGCGTCATAATCTACATACTATGCACATTGAGAAGAATTTTTTCGACAACATAATGAATACCGTTCTAAATGTGCAAAGAAAAACGAAAGATAATTTGAAATCTAGATTGGATTTTCCGGATATTTGTTCCCGGAAGGAACTACATGTAATGTCAAATGGAAAATCATTGTCTCCCGCATTCCGGTTGGATGCGCATGCAAAATACGAGTTCTTTTAGTCCCATAGTGTCAAATTTCCTGATGTGTCAAAATATGAGTTCTTTGTGTCAATTACATGCAAAATCCGAGTTCTTTGAGTCGCATAGTGTCAAAATACGAGTTCTTTGAGTCGCATAGTGTCAATTTGATGCGCATGCAACATGATTAAGCATAGTGTCAAATTTTCTGATGGATATGCATCTAATCTTCGTAATTGTGTCGATACTATTGAAGGCAAATTTTCAGGGATGAAAAGTCATGATTGTCATGTTGTCATGTAAAAACGTCCACGGAGCAATTGCAGGTACGTTTATATTATTTTATATATAATCATAATTTTCCGGCCAGATTATTAACTTTTTTATTATGCAGGGATTGATGCTTTTTCCCAAGATTTATGTTCAAGATCACTTACTAGAGACGATACACGAAATTTGGAGGAAAAAATACCGGTTCTCATTTGTAACTTCGAGAAAATATTTCCACCATCATTTTTTGATGTTATGGAACATCTTCCTATTCACCTCCCTAAAGAAGCAGCGCTTGGAGGACCTGTTAAGTACCGATGGATGTATACTTTTGAGAGATATATGTTCCACTTAAAGAAAAAAGGTTAAAAATCTTGCAAGGATTGAAGGTTCAATCGTCGCACAAATTATTAATGAGGAAACATCTAACTTCGCCAGCTACTATATTCCATCGCAAGTCTAAACAAAAAATAGACGACCTGCACAAAATTATGATGGAGGAGAAAAACCAAGCTATCCAGTGTATGTGCCAGAAGTATTTGCAAAAATTGGACGTTTAAGTGGAAAGGCGAAGACGCGACACCTATCAGAGGAGGAACACAAACACTTGCATCTGTATATTTTGACAAATTGCGATGACGTTTTGGAATACGAAAGGTACCTACATTCATTTAAATGTTTTTGTAAATGTTATTATACTTTATTTTTAATTATTTTGTTTATAATTAACAGTATATACATGGATCAAATACGTGTTCATTATTAAAATTACACAGGTTGAACTTAAAAAGAGCGAATTTGCAAGTTGGTTGCACTTTTACGTTAGTGTTAATTAATTATGTAATTTTCAATAATAATTTCCTATATATATAAATATATAGTTGAGTGCATTCAATTATTTTGCAGGTTACTACGGGTCCTTCTAGGGGGATAACGTTTCCAACATGGTTAGTTGAATTGGTGAATGGTCCTACATTTACGGCAAAATCTTATCCAATGTACTGTACTCGTGGATATGCTTTTATCGCGAAGGAAGCTCACAAACAACTTCTAATTATGGTATATCATCTCAATCTGGTGAAATGGTATACAACGGTGTTATTCGTGAAATATTAGAAGTTCATTATCCAAGAATGATTGATTTGAGGTGTACTGTGTTCTACTGTGACTAGTATGACCCTATCATTGGTAAACGTCAAGACGAATTCGGTGTTACATCTGTCCATTCTCGTAAGCGACATCAAAAATATGATCCATTTATACTTGCATCACAAGCGGACCAGGTTTGTTACATTTGATATCCTCGTGTGAACAACAAACAAGATCCTTGGATTACAATGACATCAATACACCCTAGAGGAGTAGTATGTGTTGTTTCCGAGCAAGACCCTATGCAGCAAAACACAATTGGTAACTTAGGTTTCATAGAGATTTCTCTTGAAGTTAACCTTATTGTTGATGACACCACAAATGAAGATTACAACGTATTTCAATTCAGAAGAGGAGATTGACGAGTTTGGCGATGAAAATTCAGGTACTTTGGAATGTTCATCAGATTCAGATTAAATCTGTGATTACAAAGTTTTAGTTATTGTGATACTTTAATTTTCAATGTCAAATAATATTTTCTAAAAAAAAATTATTTCCTTTTGCGACGGATTGCCGACAATGTTGCGACAAAACTACAAAACCATCGCATTTCCGTCGGAAATTCCAGTCGGATTCTCGACAACATAGGGTATTGGTACTATACCCTGTCGTGTCAGAAAATCTTATACGATGGATTTCCGATGGCATATGAATACCATCGCAAATCCGACGGAATTTTTGATGGATACCCGACGACATAAGATATTGATACTATATCTTGTCTTGTCGGAAAAGTTTATCTGACGGATTACCGACGGTGCTTGAATAACCGTCGGAATGCCGTCTGGAATTTCTGACGTACACGACGATAAGATATTTCAAATATTGAGTTTAAGAGATTTAAAATTTTTAAACATATATGGGTTACGACTAAATGGTACACATTTCTAATGTTACATAATAGATAGTTTTTTCGCCATAAACAGTTTTACAAACATTTTTAATATAAAACAAAAACCAATTTAAGGGATTGTAGTCATCTCCTTAACTAAATGACCAGCTCTCAAAATTATAATTAAATTCATAGAATATAGCAAACTTTTGCTTACTATTGCCAAGAAGGCGGCAACCTTTAACTAGGTTCACGTACAGATAAAAAAAATACTATAAACAATATTATGTAGATTATTAGTTATAAATAAGCAAAACATAAACAAACTTCAAAATCTAAATAATAAATTATGAGAAAGGGCTATTTCACAATATTTTAGTATATTCTTAAGAAACAAAATAAATCTGCATTACCAATTAATCTGGATATTTTTAAAATTCTGAAAAATTTATAAAATTACATTTTATAAACAAAAATATTTACTATTTTTGTTAAGAACCGCCGGAAATCCATAAAAAAACTCCGACAGATTACCGATCACACTACTACATACGACGGAAATCCGTTAGAAATATCCTCTGCCACGTATACTGACAATTTGGCGAGCATGTAGAACTTTCGGTTTCCGTCAGAAATCCGTTGGTCCTTTCTGACAGTTTTTACCGTCGAAAATATCGAATATAACCCTACAATCCCACGACTTCTCCTTCAGTTTCTTTGCCGTTCATAAAAGTTTCTTCCTCTCCCATTCGAAAATCTGCTGACTATAAATTACGCGTGGCATTGCACAACTATAAATTATGACTATCTTTTATGATTGTTTTAATTATGTTAAATTAAAATATTAATAAATATTATATAAAGAAAAATAATTATTTAATTCCTTGTTTTTAATCAGAGAAATTTATAAAATGAAGTAGACATAGTATTGATTAACTATTATTATTTGATTTTTCTGTGATATTCAGAAATACAAATAAACTTTAAATGTTGTTATAAATTTAATTTTTTATCTAAGTAAACATATGAGATACATACAAACTAAATAGTTTATCGGTGCATTTACATTATAAGTATTATTATCAATAATGATATTCAGAATCGGTCATACCGACAACTGCGGAATAATTATGTACTTCGATTCGTTCAATACAATTATAAAAGAATGTATAAAAAGATCTTTTACCTTGGTCAAGCCGGTTAAACCTTTTGATATGATTTATGGTTGAGTATAGGAAATATGTATCATTGTAGTCCAATTACTCCAAAGATAAAATTCTTAGTCTTCGTTCAACAACTTAATGCATAAACTCTACTTAATGTAATAATAATATTTTTAAGGTCGCATCAAGAGTACCGATGTGTGGAGTCGTCTACTCTGAGTTTTATACCAACTCAAATTGCAGAATCTGGAAATGATCCTTTTTAACCAATGATAATTGAAGAATTGGTACAACAACCTGGTCATGAACTTCTTACTTTTCTTGATCCGAGACGTCTAGAAAATTCGACATGGTATATTAAATTTTCTATAATTAGATTTAAAATTATTATTTCAACGTTATTCTAATAAAAATTTGTAGGTTTGGTATTTCAAACAACGGAATAAGTAAATCTATATTAAAGATGCTTCATTCTCTTTTGAACAAACCGTATACAAAATTTAGAGATATTCCATACGAAAAACGTCAGATTTGGTTCAGGACGTTTGCAGTACGTTAATTTATTTTTAAATATGTAGTTGTTTAAAATATTTTTTACTAACATATAAGTAAATTTTGCAGAAAGAATTTATATGGGATCCCATGAACACAAAATTGGTGGAAGAAGCTTTTCAAAAGAGGTTGCAATACAATTTTCCCGCCACATGAACGAGTGGAAACAAAAGTGGAAAAAAGGAAAAGACAAACCAAAAGGGTTGAATAAGTCGGTTTGGAACGAATTTATTCGTTATTGGAAATCTTACATCGCTGAGGTCATCTCAAGGACTAATTCGGGAAACCGGAAGAGCGACCAAGAAGACAAAGGCATTTACATTCACAATACCGGATCAACTAGTTTTCTAAGACGAGACGATCAATTGGTAAATTAATTATTATATTAATTTTATTTATAATTATTTGAAATTTTTTAAATTATTAATTTAGAATTTTGTTTACTTTTAGGTACAAGAATTTTGAGCGCCTCCAGATCACTTGCAACTTTTCGAAACCGTCCACACGAACAAAAAGACTGGTCGTATCCGTTGGAATTTCCGACGGAAAAACCCATCAAATACCCGTCGGGTTTTACCATCAACTTCCTGGCAGTGGTGCAAACCTCGGGATATACCAATGGAATAGCGATGATGTGTGTTCACTCGGTAATCCATCAGAAAACCGTCAACTAACCTTTGGAATATTCCAATGATTATATGTCCGTCGGAAACGCCGTCAAAAATATTAATGTTTTTTTTTGTAGTGTTGGAGAGTACGAGTTACACCAGTTGCACTACAAGAAAACTGCCTAAATGCGACTGCAATTTGCGACCACATACGTAGTCGCAAAATTTGCGACCACATTTGCCACGATTTTGCGACTAAAGTGTGACCAAAAGCTGTAGTCGTATATTGGTCGCATTACACAACTATTTAGATACTGAAATGCGACTCTTTTACAACTGATTTGTGTAGTCGCTAATCAGTCGCTATTTTGCGACTGATTAGCGAGTACATGTGGAAAACCATTTGGTAGTCGCATATTGGTAGCTAAAAATGCGACCAATTTGCGATTACATTCTGTAGTGGCTCTTCAGTCACAAAATGGTGACAAAGTGCCACCATAAAAAACATGTGCGTGTTAGGTATAATGACATTTAAGCGACTACACTGTTGTAGTCGCAAAGTAGTGGCAAAGTAGTGGCAAATTAGTGGCAAAATGTTGTATATATATGCCCCATCCCATTCCTTCATTTGTAGAATCGAAGGAAAAAAAATCTTAAAACATGTGGGGAAATTATAATAATTCGAGAGATTAGATGTACAAAAGGATTGATAATGAAACAAGAAATATATCGGCGGAATTTGCACAAGGTATGGAGCAGTTCATGAATTTTGCAAGTAGTCAACCAATAGCTCAAAGTAGCGGAGGTAAGTTTTTTTGTCCTTGTATTAATTGCAAAAATAATAAATTTATTCAGAGACAGAAAATATGGAGTCATCTAAATAGTCGAGGATTTATGCCAAATTATTATATTTGGTATAAACATGGAGAAGAGTTGAATGTTCAGTTAGGGACGAGTACTAGTCGGGGTGATGTCCAAAGAAATCAGGGAGGTACGCGTGGTTGTACTAGTGATGAAACAGTTGGTACTTCTGGTAATAGATATGTTGAAATGGTGACGAATGCATTTCGTGAGACAACAACTGATGATCATCAGTACTATAATCAGAACGAAGAAGAATATAATTATAATGAAGAAGAACGACCTAATGAAGAAGCACAAAAATTTTATAACATGTTAGAAGCCGCGAAAAAACTATTGTATGATGGTTGTCATGAAAGGCACTCACAATTATCTTTAGCTGCTCGGTTCATGAACATCATATCTGATTTTAATTTACGAGAAAAATATATAGATTCTTGGGCGAAGCTGTTTACAGAATATTTGCCCGAGGAGAATCAGGCAACGGGTTCATATTATGAAACCAAAAAATTGATGCGAAATTTAGGCCTCCTGTTTTATACAATTAACATGTGTGTTTACAATTGTATGATCTTTTGAAAAAAGATAAGAAATGGGAAAAATACAAATTTTGCGATTCCCCCCCCCCCCGGTATAGGGCAGGACGAGAATACCTTTCAGTCGTATGTGGTATTTACTTATAGGTGATAGACTTAAAAGAATGTATCAAAGCGAGAAAACTGTAGAGGCAATGAGGTAGCACACAGAGCATGAAGCAGAAGACGGAGAAATGAGTCATCCATCTGATACTGCAGAATGGAAAAATTTTTAATAACTACATCCTAGATTTCCTGCTAAATCTCGAAACATTTATCTTGGCTTATGTACTGATGGGTTCAATCCATTTGGAATGTCTCGTAATCATTCATTACTGCCGGTGATTATCACTCCATATAACTTGCCACCGGACATGTGTATGAATAAAGAGTATTTGTTTCTAACAATTTTGAATTCGGGGCCAAATCATCCGTGTGCTAGTCTGGATATATTCCTCCGACCTTTGATTGATGAGTTGAAAGAATTATGGTCTACGGAAGTTGATGCATACGAAGTATCGTTGAACCAAAATTTCAATATAAAAGTCGTGTTACTATGGACGATAAGCGATTTTCCCGCTTATGGAATGTTGTCAGGATGGACAACGCATGGAAAACTGGCTTGTCCAATTTGTATGGATGATACGAAGGCATTTCAATTACCAAATAGGAGAAATACGTGTTGGTTTGATTGTCATAGAAGGTTTCTTCCTAATGGGCACCCGTTATGGAAAAATAAAACAAATTTTTTAAAAGGGAAGCACGCTTTGAATGACTATCCTCCACAATCATTAACAGGCGAACAAGTTTTATACGAACGAATAAAAACTGTCAATCCTCTAAGAACATCTGATTACGGAGGAAACGGTCATAAAAGTAAAGAAGAAGGTTACGACAGCTGGCATAATTGGCACAAAGAAAGCATATTTTGAGAGTTGTCGTACTGGACGGATCTTAACCTTCGACATAATCTTGATGTGATGCATATAGAGAAGAATTTATTCGGTAACATCATTAATATTGTTATGAATGTGAAAGAGAAATCTAAAGATACAATTAAGTCAAGGTTGGATATTGCAAAGTTTTGCTCTCGAAAAGAGTTGCACGTGGATGGTCGGGGTAATGCTCCATTCCCTATATTTCGATTGACACAAAAAGCAAAAGAACGGTTATTGGAATATATAAAAAATGACGTCAAATTTCCGGATGGCTATGCGGCAGATTTAGCAAATTTTGTGGATATGGATGGATTAAAGTTTTCGGGCATGAAAAGTCATGACTGCCATGTTTTTATGGAAAAGCTTCTCCCTTTTATATTTGCAGAACTTTTACCACGGAACATTCATCTAGCATTATCAGTTAAATATAGTAATAAATATATTTTTATTGGAAGTATGTACATTAATAATAATTGCATATAGTAATTAATTGTCGATGGTAATATATATAAGGATTGAAGGATTTTTCCGTGATTTATGTTCCAGATCATTACAACAAAACCGTGTCCAAATTTTGAAGGAAAACATAGTCATAATTTTGTGCACTTTGGAAAAGATCTTTCCGCCTACATTTTTCGACATCATGGAGCATCTTCCTGTACATCTACTATACGAAGCTGAACTGGATGGACATGTGCAATATAGGTGGATGTATCCTTTTGAAAGGTTTTTTTAAAAACTAAAAAGCAAGGCGAAGAACAAACGATATGCTGCATGGTCGATTGTTGAATCATATGTGAATGATGAGATATCTTACTTTTCGAAACATTACTTTGCTGCCCACATACGCACGAAAACATGTAACATAAATTAATTGTTATGTTTATTAATTAATTATTTTATTATAAATGAATGGCAAATTTTCGTGCTGATATATCGTGTAATTAATATAATATATATACAGGTATACAATATTCGATGAAAGTGACGTTCCTGTATATCCGGATCCCGGAGTATTGGATATATTTACGCACATGGGTCGTCCATGTGGTAAATGTAAAGAAATATGGTTCTCCGAAAAAGAAAATAAATATGCACATGCGTATGTTTTACGACTACAAACTTAAAATTTGATGTGCAGTCGCAAATCAGTCACAAAATAGCGATTGAATTGCGACCACATATGGTAAATTGATATTTTCCCTAAGTATTTTCCACATTTACAACTTGTATTTCCATTTTTATGTGACTACTAACCATTATAAGTAACCACATACATTGAAAACCATATTTATAATGATTTAAATTTTTAAAAACATTTGAAATGTATATAAAAGTTATAAGATTAAGTAAATTTGTTAAGTGTTTTAGATAAATAATTTGAAAATTTGGTAATTGATATCGTTTTCTTATTAATTGAAATTTGTATAACTTATAATCAAGTAATCAATCTTATATAGTTCAATTTATTCACCAAAATCACAAAATTTAGGGTTTAGGGTATTATTTTTGACTGATTTGCCACCATTTTGCTACTGTATTGACAATGTGGTGGTATTTCAGTCACAATTATTACACCTGGTCGCAAATCATTCGCATATTTGCGACTACGTCTAATTTATTCGAAACAATAACAGATGGTCGCAAATCGGTCGCAAATTTGATACTGATTTGTGACCACCTATTATTTTTTCGAATAAATAACTTGTGGTCGCAAATCAGTCGCAAATTTGGTGGGAAGTTCAAAGTTTTTGGTTCCCACCAAATTAATTTGTGGTCGCAAATCAGTCGCAAAATTCAAATTGCGACTGATTTGCAACCACGTCATTAAATTCAAATTTTGCCACCGATTATACGTGGTCACAAAATATCTATAAATAATCGATGGTTTTCTCTCATTTTTCACACTTCAAACAAATCCTCACTTTCCTATAACCTCTCTAAACATTCCAAACCCTCTCCAATCTAAAAATTCCAATAAAAATGGCAAGTAGCGGTAGGTCGATAAGAGATCGTGGAAGATGATCTATCCCATCGTCTTCCGGCTGTGGTACCTCTTCCGCCTCCTCGAACCCCTCACCATCCCCTAATAGAGCAGCATCCTGGTTCTCTCCCCAATATACATTTACCCCTTATTCCGTTCATGAAACCCAAACACCTCCACGGTTTCAGGAATCGGAAGAACATGAGGAGGAAGAAATTTTCGAGTGCAAAACGGGAACGGAGGAACAAACTATCACTCTTGATAGTTTGTTACAAACTCCGGGATGCGAACAATATTTGACAGTGTTGTCTCCACTGCTAGCACCAAATTCATCGTGGTAATATAAATTTTTTATTTATTTATAAATAATTATTAAGAATTTATTAATATATTAATATAAAATTTAAAATTTTGTGTATAATAAAAAATATTAGATTTGACCACGATAACGGGGTTATTACCCATTAAATTTCAAAATTTTTGAAAAATAAATTTGACGGCCCCTACTACAGTTGAACGGTCGTACCTGCTGAGAGACAGAAAAAAAATTTTATCGAGTTTGCAGTAAGTGCTTTTTTTAATTTTATTTATAATATTTAAATATATATATTAATATGTCATAATTTAATTTGAAGCAATCGTACAACTGAGATCCTGTGATCACCCCGGTGGTACGAAAAAAGTTTGAGGTCGTTTGCGTAAGACAGATGAAATGGATGGTGAGCACGGTTAATACAACCGGCAAACGTCTCCGATGGATTTCCCCAAGTCTGTTCAAAATTATGACATATTATTGGGGAACAGAAACGTCTTGACCCGCAACTCCGCTCGGAACGGTCTTGACCCGCAACTCCGCTCGGGATGGTCTTGACCCGCACAAGTATTTGTCGGGCCAAAAATCATACATCGAGGTGAAGCATATGAACGTATCATACAAGAGAAAATGATGATCGTGGAGGTCGATCCAACAAAAACATCTGATGGTACTTCCCGTCCAATTGAGCTGACTCCAGAAGAGAAGAATGAGATCTTCATTCAGGTAAAAAATTTTTTTTTAATTTTTAAAAATTTTTTTTATATTAAATTATTTATATTTATTTTATTAATTTAATTTAATATTTTATTTTCATTTTCATTATTTTGTAGTTTTCTGTTGCGGATGACCGAGGCCGTCTTTACGGACTCGGTAGCCTGAACCACGTGCACTTGTCGGGTAGGCATAGTGGGTTGCAATCCACTTCCGCCGAGTACGTAATGCTTCAAGAACAAAACGCGCTAATTGTACAACAAAACGCGCAGATTTTGGAATCAAATCAGAAGATGCAAGAAAGCCAAAAGAAAATCTCTAACTTGGAGATGCTCCTCGGGTATTTTCAATGGACAGATCCCGCCTTCGCATCCTATATGCGGGATAACGATTGCCCAGGGAACCGTCGACGGCTGTGACCCCGACCCCATTCTCGCCTTCAGATTTTCAATTTCCACCGTCGAATAATTAGTTGCAATTTTTTTTTGTAAATTAAATTTGAATTAATAAAAATTATATTTTTAATTTTTAATTTCATGTATTTAATATTTTATATTAATTAGTTAATATATTTTATATTTAATATTATAATATTATTATTAATTACTAAATAATATTAATAAAAATTAATGGTTACAAAAAACAATAATTTATTAAAATATTCAGAAATAAAAATTAAAAAATATTATTAAAATATAATAATTTTGAAAATTATTTTTAAAATTTTTTATTAAAAATTAATTAAAAGTTAAGTAATATTAATAATATTAATCATATTATTAAAACAATAAAATAAAAATTATTGTATTAAAAATAAATAATGTTAATAATTAAAAATTAATTAAATAGTATTAATAATATTATTAAAAAATATTATTAAAATTAATTTCGAAAAATATTATTAAAAAATATATTAATAAACATTAATTAAAAAATATTTTGAAATAATTTTAATATTTTGAAATTAAAAATAAAAATTATTATTAAAATATTTTAAAATATTAAAATTATTTCAAAATATTTTGCAATTAATTTTTATTTTTTTTAATCTAATTTTGTTGTAGTCGCAAATAAGTCCCAAATTAGTCTCAATTTTTTGGGACCAATTTGCGAATACAAAATTTTTTTCGATTATTTTATAATCAGTCGCAAATCAGTCGCAATTTTTTGCCACTTATTTGCTACTGCGTTTTAACTGTGGTCGCAAATCAGTTACAAAATTTTGTGACTGATTTGCGTCTACAGATTTTGCAACCACATAAGTAGTCGCACAATAGTGGTAAAATTTGTTACGGAAATTCAGTCGCAAAAGTAGTCACCCTTGATTGGTCGCAAATTGAACCACTATTACCGTGGTCGCAAATTTACCACTGATTTGCGACTACATATTTTTGCGACTATGCTTTTGCGACTACTTTAGGTGGTCGCAAAGTAGTCGCAAAGTAGTCGTAATTTCGCGTTTTGCGACCACTTTGCGACCACTTCCGTGGTCGCAAAACGGCTGTTTTCTTGTATTGTTGGAAACACGCTACAATTTACAATTCAAAAATTCTTTTCAAGTCATACATGTTCTGTTACAAAGCGTTCAGGACATACACGACAAGTAACTCTAGAAGTAATTGATGTTTTGTACAAAGATTTTGTAGGTTGTGTTGATTTTAAAGTTTTGCCATGTCATGTTGATGATGCAATGCATATGAAATTTGGTATCTAGGTTCATAAATACGGTGACAATTAATTTTTAGCTGATGACAATTTGTTTTTATAGTTTTGACAAATTTATTTTAATATGGTGGTAATTTTTTTTTGATGTGGCATATTTAATTTTTTTTATGTGGAAGATTTAATTTAATATAGTGACAGTTGTTTGTAGTTTTGACAGATTTATTTAAATATGGTGACAATTTTTTTGTAGTTGTGACAGATTTATTTTAATATTATGACAATTATTTTTTGTAGTTGTGGTAGATTTATTTTAATATGGTGACAATTTTTTGTTGTGTAGTTGGCATACTAGAAAGCGTATCGGACAATTAGACATGCATGATTTTTGGTAAGGGATTCTCCGGAATTACCTGCTTACTTGTATATGATAAGAAGAGTTAATCCTGGAATGCTCACTCGTTTAGAAGTTGATGAACTCAAAATGTTCAAGTATGTTTTTCTTGCGTTTAGTGCTAGATTGAATGGTTTTCCTTTCAAATGTGGTTGTTGTGGATGGTACATTTCTTCAAGGAACATATAAAGGGACACTTCTTATCGCAACTTCACAAGATGAAAATTTTCAAATATTTCCCAAAACTTTTGCAGTAGTTGATACAGAAAATGATGATTCATGGGAATGGTTTTTTAGGCAGCTTCGTTGTGTTATACCAGATGATTAAGGTCTTGCAATTATATCTGATAGGCATCAATCAATCGATAATGTAATCAGAAAAGTGTATTCGATGACTTGTCGGGGAATTTGCACGTATCATCTTTACAAGAATGTAATACAACGCTACAGAGGTGGTGCTACATTTTGTTTGGTAAAAAGGCGGCAAATGCATTTCGAATTTCTAGTTTTAAGACGATATTTGACAAAATATTTGCATTAAGTCCACCATTGCATAAAGATTTGGTAAAAAATTGACGTGAAGATGTGGTCTCATATTTATTTTCCTGGTAATCGATACAACATCACTACATCAAACATAGTTGAATCTCTTAATAAAATGCTTTCAGAAGTTAGGACTTTACCTATTTTAGAACTGCTAGATATTGTGCGGTTAATGATGACAAAGTGGTTTGTAGAACGTATGAATGATGCATATTTAAAAAAAAAAAACTCTCACTCGGGTGTGGAAAAGATGTTGGTGATAATAGCGAGTAAGTTCATAGGTTTTGTATATTATTTCTACTCAGTAGTAACATTTTATTTTTTTAGGGACGGGTTCCATATGCGAAGCAACTTAATGTACAAGCGATTGACGTTCATCAGCCTCAAGTGACAGGTGTGTCATCTTTGCATGTAGTAAATTTTACAGAAAACAAATGCTCATGTCGCAGATTTAACTTGGAAAAACTACCATGTGTACATACAATTACAGCAGGAGAGGCAAGAAAAATTTGTCGTATATCTCTTTGTCATCCTTATAATTTTAAAAACTACTTGTAAAATGTGTGTGCGACATCAGTTGTACCAATAGATGTCACGTTACCTGCTCCGGTCCATATCATAGAAAAGGTGTGTTTGTCACATTTGGATAGCCAACGACTAGGATGACCAAAAAATTCAAGGAGAAAACCCGCTTTAGAGAAAGCGTTAGAGAAAAAACGGTCGAGGAAAGAACATGCATTTTTGTGATTTTCAACTTTATTGCACTTGTTTTAATCTGTGTTTATTGTGATATAACTTAAGCTTTACGTTTTAGAATTTAGTGTTTGTAATTATCGATATAACACTCATCAAATAAGTATGCGGTCAATAACAATAAGTATGCCATTAGTAACCAATAAGTATACCATCATAACTAATAAGTCGGCCATCAATACCAATAAGTATGTCATCAACATCAATAAGTCTTCCATCATTAACTAATAAGTTTGTCACTGATACCAATAATTCCGCCATCAACACCAATGGGTTTGCCATCAATACCAATTAAGATTACAATAGAAATTGTATCTTTCTCTATTTAAACAAGTAGAAAAGTATAGTAGCAACCAAGAATAAACCTGTAACTAACACTTTTAGCTTTTCAATCTCATCGGCATTATTCTGAATCTGAACACGTATAGTCTCTAAACTGGTATCACAGAGACATGTCATTGTGTGCTCTTATATACGATTATATAAGTCTATCACTAGAGTTGAGATTTTAAGAATTAAAGATTGTAATTGTATATAAATTTAGAGTTTAGATTTAATATTTTTGCGTTTCGATTTTAATTCCTACTTTACAATATTTCTATATTTTAGGGTTTTCGGTAGAGTAAGTTATAAGTAGGCTTGCTATCAAAATAATGTTTAGGGTATAGCAACAATAAATAAGCCTCCCATCAAAATAATTTTTAGGGTATAGCAATCTATAAATAGGTTTGCCATAAAAATATTATTTATGGTATTGCAAGTTACAAATATGTAACCCATCAAATATTTGTTAGGGTATAACAAACTAGAAATAATTATGCCATCTGTAACAATAATTTTGTTATCAATAATCAATACATCTGCTATCAAAATAATAAGTTTGCCATAAATAACAATAACTAGATTTATACTCACGCCATGCGTGAGGAAAAATATTCGTAAATTATATTTTATTAGTAAATATAAATTAAATATTTATATAATTTTAATTTTTATTTAAAATTACTTTTAAAATTAATTTTTGTAAATATAAATTAAGAAAGAAAAAAAATTTATTTTTTATGAATTTAATAGTATTTTTTGGTTAGTTTAATAAAATATATTAATACTCTAACCAAATTAATAACAATGACATATATTGTAATTATTCGAATAAGTTAACCCTATTTATATATTTATTTGAAATTTACTGTAATGATGAAATGTAAGCATGATATTTCTGTTAATAACACGTGAGAGTAATATTATTTTCTTAATTTTTTTCTCAAATAATATATTAGGGATTATGTAATAATTTAAATCTATTTATATTTATTTAAAATTATTTATAAATTAACGTATTAAAAATTTAAAGAAATAAAAATTATTAGTTTTACAAATTATAATACTATTATTTGGTTAGTTAAATAAAATATATTGATTCTCTAACCAAATTAATATCAATGGCATGTATTGTAATTATTCTAGTAACTTAAACCCTTTTATATATTTAAGCTGAAACTCGCTGTGGTGTTGACACGTCAGCATGACATTTTTGTTATTAACACGTAATGGTAAGGTTATTTTGTTAAAAAGTTTCTCAAATAATATATTAGGGATTGTGCCATCAAAATAATGGTTAGCGTATTGTTATACCCTAAATAAGTCTACAATCAATGACAATAACTCTACCATCTATAATCAATAATTCTGCCCTCAATATACTTCAAAATAATTTTTAGGATATTGCTATACCCTAAATAAGTCTACCACCAATAACAACAACTCTACCATTTATAATCAGTAAGTTTACCATCATTAACTAATAAGTCTACCATCAAAATAATATTTAGGATATTGCTCTACTCTAAATAACTCTACCATCGATAACAATATCTTTACCTGAATAAT
The DNA here is from genome assembly GCA_018901945.1 of Pugionium dolabratum. Classification (NCBI taxonomy): domain Eukaryota; kingdom Viridiplantae; phylum Streptophyta; class Magnoliopsida; order Brassicales; family Brassicaceae; genus Pugionium; species Pugionium dolabratum. The sequence goes on along the minus strand of JAEVFF010000175.1, from coordinate 125,030 downwards.
AAGTAAGTCTACCATCATTAACTAATAAGTCTGCCATCAACAATAATTCTACCATCAATAATCATGCCACCAAATTCAAAAAATTGCATCATTAATCAAGTGTCATATAAAATTTTATCAATTAGAAATTAGTGCTGTTACAAAAATATTGGATACTAAAGTTCTGTCATTGTTAATTTATTAGAAACAAAATTCTGAACACGGAAGCACACTGTAATGGGTTAGGTAAAGGAAACGAGGGCTCCACAACCTAGTAAAAAATTTCAGCAGCCAATTTCAAACGCAATGCCTGGATATTCTGGTCGTTCAAACCATCAAATGAAAACCCTATAGGAAGACACTCGATGTACTTGATAGTGAACACACCACAATCCTACGGATTATAGTTTCGAGAAATCTTGTAACCCTAAATTGTTTCTCCCACTTTTCTTGAATGGTAGACGGAAATCCTTTGTTTAACATAATAAGAATCATTATGGTGAAGGACCTACAATACAAAAAAATATTTTTGTCATGTGGCACCACGTGAGGTATGTTGTCATATACATGGATTGTTTCCTTCGCCAAGTTAATGTCCACAGCTATCTAATGTTTTGAGTTAACAAAAACATAGGCATACAAATGGTCTACATCGATGTACCATTTCTTATTCATCGGTGAATCATTAACCAACTGCCTGTAATTGTCTTCAAAAATAAATGTCTTAGCGTCTTCAAAAATAAAAGAATTCACAAACCAAGGGTCTAAGAAATTAATATGTAAAAACCGATATGGGGATGGATTGCGCATGGACCGTTTACGGAGCATAGTCATCGTAGAACATAGTTGTTGTTATACAATAACAAATTACTATAGTTAAAATAAAACTACTATCAAACCAAATAAATCTGCCATCAAGTGAGACAAAACAAGTCTGCCACCGACGAAACAAATTTGTTGTCAAATAAAACAAAATTGCCATCAAAGAAACAAAACTATCATCAATAAAATAAAACAAAAAAAGCTACAAGTAAACAAAACTTGCCAGCAAATAAACAAAACTATCATCAATTATATAAAACTGCCATCAAGTAATTTGTCAAATAATAACGTACCGTGTCAGCCAACCAATCATAATCAGGTTTAAACCATTTATTCCTTGGAGTAATTATTATCTTGTAGAATTCAACTCCCAAATCCCATGATCCAACAGGTTTGTTCCTATATAAGCAACAAGTTATATATATGTGAAGTTAATAATAAGAGAATAAGAGATTAATAATGTACTCATCACGTTCTATGAATTTCATTAATCTATGCAGCTTACACTCTTCCTCTAGGGCAAATAGATTGTATGTTGTTGGTGAAGGAGCTACACCTTGAATAGATTTATGCACCGGAGAAAACAAATCATGTGTAGGTGGTGATGGTGGTGGTGGATTTACACCTTTCACAACTCTCTTAACATAATTCCTTAAAAAGGCTTTTGTGGGTCCTCACCAATTACGGTTGACGTTTGCCTAAATCCGCTTTTTCATCCATAACTTTTATTTGACTCACCATACCATCTAAACCTATTCCAAACCATTTGTTCAATTCCCGAACAATGGGGTCGGAAAAAGTTTCGCCTAAAACATCGTTAACTTGAATAATTTTTTTTCTCTTACGAGAAATCCGATTTCTTTTGAACCGGGATTGACCAACTTTTCTTAGCTGGAGTTCTCATATCCTCCTCAGGTGTTTTTATCTTCACATCATTCAGCTCGTTATCATTCTTCTTCGCGAGAAACTTCTCTTTTTTTTATAGTTCACATATACTTTTCCTTTGCAGCACATCGAATAGGATTATCGTCGTGTGATGTAGCTCGCGTCGTTGCTATTCAAAACTATACATTATAATAAAACTAGTAAGAACAATAAGTCTGCCACCGAGTAGAAAAAATTGCGGTATAAGAAAAATAAGCTTGTCACTAAATAAAAAATTGCCACCAAATATATATACAAAAGTGCCACCAAATAATAATAAATCTGCCACCAAATAAAACAAAACTGCAATGTAAGAAAATACATCTTTCAAGTAAAAAACTTCCACCATATACAATGAAACTACCACGAAATATAAAAAGTGTCACCAAATATTTCAAATTGTCACCAAATATATAAAAACTGTCACCAAACATAAAAGAATTGCACCAAATATAAAACAAATTGCCACCAAGTAAAAACAAAAATGCATACCATTTCTTTGTTGCTTGCTCCATCCTCTTTATGACCATTCGAATTTACAGTATCTCTTGGTTCCATAGTTGCATTGACATACTCCATACACTTCTCCAGATTTGAAATCTTGTAAAAAAACTCTAATTGTAAAAAGTCATTTTTTTATCCAAAGTATTTACTTTTGCTTCTAAGCCTTCCATTCTAGAAGACAGAAACCCTATAGTTTCAGTAACTCCCTTGAGAAGCATTCCATCATTCCACGAACTTTTTCCACCGATTTCATTCTTTAAAGTTCCTTCATCATATGTTTCATTTCTTTCACTTTACTTCTATGCAAGTTCATGAGGTTCACTTTTTCTAGAATTTGCTTGTTCAACAACAAGTTTTCCTTCTTCTTCGTAGTCATTGGTTGTGACACATAAACTTGATCCCATACGGTTTCATCCAATCAATCATGCAGTATATCCATGATCAAATTGTTCAGTTTTGGGTATGTTTCTTCATTGTCCCATTTGGGATAAATCTCGTCTTCTCGTTTGTGGACTAAATTTCTCACATGTACGTGATTGTGAGCTTTCTTTTCGTCAACTATAAAATCATAAAAATCAAATCTTTTATGGGATCCACCCCAATAAAGAAGAGGAACTTCGTTTGCTTTCGTTTGATTTCCATACAGCTCTCCCAATCCTGGGGCTGATTCGTACGCTCAGATCAGCAAATCATGAACACACCCATGCATTGTAAACGTTTTTTTTGCATCGAAGATGATTATTTTAACGGACTCTAGTAAACTTGCAAAAGCAACACAATCCCAAAGATAACTTTCAAACCTCTCTGCATCAATAACTGTTATAGCAGTAGTCAAAGGGATTCTAATGGTAGGAGCAATGCCATATACTTCAACAGAAAAAAATGGCAAGGCAGCCTATCATTCTCCTCCTCTCAAAACTCCAATTCTTGCATTCGTCCAACACATGTTGCACATGGCTTGGCTAAGGTTAATCCTTCAATACTCGAAACGTTAAGCTCTTTCCAAAACTCTTTCGGGTCAACATCTCAATCGTCTGAAACAATTTCATCACATTTTAGACCTATGATATGTGCAAATCCATAAGAGAGACGTAACAGGATGACCATTTATCAAATATCACATCTCATTCATTCCCTCAATTTTCAATTGATGTGTTAAGAAGTAGTGGACAACTTTTACAGACCAAATGTAATTTGCTTCTTTAAACTTAATAAAAACACCAACTTATGAATGCATCAAGAAAGTCCAAACATCATTACCAACCGCTTCTTCGACCATTTGTAAGTTGGGAAAATAGTTATTGTGATTCATACTCCGGTTTTACATAGGCATTTTACCCTATGGATAAAGATACATAGGAAAAATTTCGCCTGAAACATCGTTAACTTGAACAATTTCTTTCTCTTAAGAGAAATTCAATTTATTTTAAACCGGATTGACCCATTCTTTTTACCTAGAGTTCTCTATCCTCCTCTGACGTTTTTGTCTTCACATCATTCAACTTGTTATCATTCTTCTTCGCGAGAAACTTCTCTCCTTTTTTGTAGTTCGCGTATACTTTTTTTTCAACACATTAAATAGGAGTATCGTCCTGTGATGTAACACGCGTCATTGTTATCCAAGACTACACATTGTAAAAAAAACTAGTAAGAACAATAAGTGTGCCACCAAATAGAAAAAACAGCGGTATAAGAAAAATAAATCTGTCGCTAAATAAAAAAATTCCACCAAATATATAAAAAAAAACTGCCACCAAATAATAACAAATCTACCACCAAATAAAACAAAACTGCAGTGTAAGAAAAAAAGTCTGTCAAGTAAAAAAGTGCCACCATATACAAAGAAACTACCACGGAATAAAAAAATTGTCACCAAATATATAAAAAAATTTACCAAATATATAAAATTATCACAAATATAAAAAAAATGCCACCAAGTATAAAACAAACTATCACCAAGTAAAAACGAAAAATATGTACAATTTCTTTGTTGCTTGCTCCATCCTCTTCATGACCATTCGAGTTTACAGCATCACTTGGTTCCATAGTTGCATTGACATGGTCCATAGACTTCTCTAGAATTGAAATCTTGCCATGAAACTCTAATGGTAAAGAAGCTACTTTTTCATCCAAAATATTTACTTTTGCTTCTAAGCCTTCCATTCCGAAATACATAAGCCTTTTAGTTTTCGTAACTGCCTTAAGAAGCATTCCATCATTGCTATGTGGTTTTTTTTCTTATTTTTGATCATTGGTGATAATACATCAACTTGATCCTATGCGGTTTCATTCAATCAATCATGCAATATATCCATGATCAAATTTTTAAGTTTTGGGTCTACTTCTTCATTGTTCCATTTGGAATAAATATCTTCCTCTTGTTTTTGGATTAAATGTCTCACACGTACCTGATTGTGAGCTTTCTTTTTGTCAACTATAAACTCATCAAAATCAAATCTTTTACGGAATCTACCCCAAAAAGAAGAGGAACCTCTTTTCTTTCTTTCAATTTCCATAGAGCTTTCCCAAACCGGGAATTGATTCGTACGCCCAAATCAACAAAGCATCAACACACCCAGGCATTATGTACGTCTTCTTTGCATCGAAGATGATCATTTTAACAGACTCTAGCAAACTTGTAAAAGCAATATGATCCCAAGGATAACTTTCAAACTTCTCTGCATCAAAACAGTTTTAGCAGTAGTCAAAGGGATTCTGTTGGTAGGAGAAATGTCATACACTCCAACACATAAAATGGCAAGGCAGGCTATCATTCTCCTCTTTTCAAAACTCCAATTTTTGTATTCGTCCAACACATGTTGCACATGGATAAGGCTAGATCTTTCAACACTCGAAACATTAAGCTCTTCCCAAAGCTCTTTATGGCCAACATCCCAATCGTCTGAAATATTTTCATCACATTTTAGATCTATAATATGTGCAAATTCATAGAGAGAGAACATACCATGATGACCACTTATCAAAGACCACATCTCATTCATTCCCTCGGTTTCCAATTGATGTGTTAAGAACTAGTGGACAACTTTTGCAGACCAAGTGTAATTTGCTTCTTTAAGCTTGATAAACTAATGACTTTCTCAAGAAAGTCCAAACATCATTACCAACCGCTTCTTCTACCATTTGTAAATTGGACAAATAGCAATTGTGGTTCATACTCTGGTTTCGCATAGACATTTTAACCTCTAGATAAAGACACATAGGATAATTTTTCTTCACTAAAGTCATACTTAATAGAAAAAAATTTGAAAAATAAATTTGCCATCAATTAGAATTAAGTTTGCCATCATATACAAATAAGTCTCTCATCAAAGCTATTTTAATTTGCCATTAAGTTTCAATAAACCTGTTCACGACATTTACTAAATCTGTCAACAATATCTTTAGTAAATCTGCCAACAATATTGATTGCATCTTTTGTCAATATTCAACAGTAATATTAAAATAAATCTACCATTAAATATACATAAGTTTTTCATCAAAGAAAAATAAGTTTGCCATCAAATATACATAAAAATTCTATCAAAGATTCAAGAGATTCATGAAATATCGATTACATCTGCTATCAAAAATAGTAAATCTGCCATCAAATCGGTTATTCAATAATAATATTAAAATAAATCTGCCATCAAAGACAGATAAGTCTGCCATCAATCAAAAATAAATATGTTATCTAGACAAAAAAATCTGCCATGAATTTCATACGCCCAAATAAGTCTACCACTATCACAAAATAAAACTTTCAACACATATATGCGGTAAATTTGAAAACTATACTTGAATCTAAATGAATGAAAGCTTACCGGATTTCATATTGGAGTTCCACAAAATCTACAACAAACTATGTTTATGTCAATAATGAAAGATTTTAGGGTTTCGATTTCGGTTGTTTCGTCGTTTTATGTCAATAAACGATTTTTACATAATGCATGATGGAAAATAGGGAAAATACACCAAAGATATTCGACGACGAGTGTTGAGACACGAAGTATCCACGACGGAAAACTCAAAACTGAAACATGAAAAACGAACACGAATACGGAGAAACGAAATAGAAAAGACACCAGAGTCCAAAGAGACAACGGATATCTGAATTCGCCAGAAAAATGAACACAAACACGAACACGGAGAAACACGTAGAAATACGGAGAAAACTCAAAAAAAAATTCTGAAAATGAAAATCGAAAGTTAAAAATGAAAGTCGTAAATGGTGAAAGATTTTAAGATTTCAAAAACTTTTCAAACTGAAAAAACATAATTGAACTGAAAAGATATGACTGTAGAGACAAATAACTAAAAAAATAATTTTTTTTCTTAAAATAATGGCACAAATTTATATACGATTTTTTATGATTTACATGACTTTTAACTAAAAAATCTAATCATTCTAGTAAACATCCATGACAAAGGGTTATTTGAGTCATTATAGAATGAATGTGTGTCATTCTGGGTAATTTCCCTAAATGTTTTCCTGAACATGTTATGCATAGTGTGGATCTACGACCAATCTTGGTTAACAACAAAACAAGAATCAAACGGATTCAAATCGATATGAAATTTGGTGAGTATATCTGTGACATCTATATCTAGTTTTCTTAAAATATTATAATATTTTATCTAGCTCTTTAAAATTTATGGTTGTTTTACCGAGTATGTTCATACAGATTACTTTTGCAACCAGTTTGTGGATTTTTCCCTTTTGGTAAAAAAAATCTGTTCAACATGAAATTTTGCATGGATAGTAAATACACATAGAATTAACTTTTGGCTGAAGGAAAACCGATTTACAAAGGAGGAGCATACAAAAGTCCACTTTCAAAGTGCAAGCAATGAATATGTGCAAGAAGAAAGTTTGGGTGTTCTTTGTCAACATATGATAAAAGTGAGGAACGAATTTATGTTTTACTAATATACATGTATATCTCCGATTAACATTTAGTTTATTATTGGGCCAAGCATACCTATATGAAATGGTGTGGATTGTATATGATGTCATATGTACATATATATAAATATATTTATATATAATAACTAGTATGTTGTGGTGAAATACATATTATTGGATGTTGATAAATAAGAACGTAATATAAATAGAAAGGACTAAAAACACTTAGAGGTGGGAGAACCGCATTAAGTATTGTAGTAAATAACACTCTCATGGATGTGATCGGATAGTTATGTATGACCACGCATAGAAAGCATTTATCTGTAGTTGTGTGATGGTTTATGTATGTTCACGGGCTCAATACATCAATATGGTTGACGGGCTAATATATTTCTAGTGTGATAATACAATGATTGTGTCTCACCACACATAGATAGTCACGAAGAAGTGATATTTAGAAACAAAAAAGCAACAATCATCTAGACTTAGTTCAATATTTTATTGCGTAGATAGTTCTAGAACAAGCTTGATCATTTTCTTTTGTCTTCAGAAGACGTCGCCAAAGAGAGCTCCTACAGTGAAAGCCATGGTTGTATGTATTCAAAGACAACTGTGTAAATTTTACTTGCTTTGACAAAAAATGTGTTTGGAGTACAAGACAAGTCAATCACAAGATGGTGCAAACTCCCAAGACCAGCTGTATAGAATGAGTGAACGCCCCGTAAGCAAGGTCTTATTGGAGAAAGTGCAAAGGTACCATGCAAGGTACGTGGATCACATGCATGGCAACCCATCGATAAGGAAATATGTGGCAAAGAAATGATAAGGTATCAATCAATAAACAATGGAACATTTATATTGAGTGTGTGCTTCAAAGTGGAAAGAACTCAATGACGAGATCTTCTAACAAGTATACCAGTCATATTTTTCCTTACATCCTAAGAATATATAAATGGCGAATCAAAAAGAAAATAGTGTAGAAGAACACCGCACCAGCAATCGTAAGACATACTTATATAGAAATCAAGTATGCATAGTAAATATCAAGCATCTTGAGGATGAGATTTTGACATTAATACATCAACCATGTTTGGTGATTTATCTTGGAACGATGAACTTGTATTGATATATGAAACCCTAGTGTCAATGGAATGGTATAAAGAAAGACTTGAGGAAGTTCAAGTTGCGGTTTAGAGTACATTACTGAATCATGAAAAGAGTGGATGAAGTGACATACACATTGGATTTGGCTCAGGAGTTAGCAGCTATCCAAGGCATGTTTATATGTTGGTATCGTGTAATATTATTGGAAAACATGAAGGGATCGTTTACCATCAACCAAAGTACTTATAGATAGATTGGATTACTCATAGAAAATGGAAGTTTTTTTAACAAGAGGGTTTTGGAAGTGTACACTTCTTGACAAGCAGAATAAAACATCACCATTCATTCAGATAAATGGTAGAAAGGAAATCATGAAAGTTAACAAAAAAACATTCGCTAAGGACAGTGGGGAAGATTTTATTGAGGACAGTAAATAAGGAATTCATTGAAGACGGTGAACAACAAATTCACTAAGAACAATGAATAAGAGAATTCAATAAGAAAAAAATGAAGAATTAATATCTTACTAAGGGTAGTGAAAATAACATCACTAAGCACGATAAAAAAATGACTCCAAAAAGGACCGTTAGGAGACATTATTCACATCTGGAACTCCATCAAATGTTAGAAGGACTTGAAGTAGTTTTGGAGAAGCACCTCTCGAGGAAAGTGCATGGATAATCTCCAACAGAAATGGAAAGCCCAAAAAGAGTGTAGGAAAACACTATGATGGATTGACAAGTTGGAACACTGGCATCAAAATCAGTTATGCAATCATAGTGATTGCAGTGAAGTGGGTTAAACCTATGTAGTGAAGCCATAAAGGTCACAACTACCATCTTTCTTTAGCATGGTTTAAGCTGAGGATGTATACTTCTACGATAGTCGCACCACAATGATGCAACTACATGAAAAATATTAAAGAAGTCCAATTTTGTATGGACAATTCCAATTATAACTTGGGAGTTATTTGAATGGCAGAGTGTCTTATATATGCTAAGTATGCTATAAAGGATTTGGCTATTGTCTCCTCAACTTGTTGTTAGAGAAAGATGTCAACTGGTAATTATTTATTTTTCATGACATGTAATGAGAAAACTGTTGGGAGGACACCATACGGAACTGGAGCATTATGTTGTAGAACAATTCAAAGGGTAAGTGTTTTGTCTAAGCTCTAGGAGTTAGAAACTATGACATTGGACGTCCTATATGTCTATATGGAGATGTATCTAACCCCACCGTACTCAAGGACAAAGGTGGTATTCTACTCGAATCATAAGCTGTAAATGAGATGCGGAACAAATCCTTCAAAAGAGACGGTTGTTGAAATCCTTTAAATTCCATCCGAGTAAAAAATTAGCCATAATCGGACAATGGGTTGTATCAAGCGATTCTTATTGAGTATGTTGATTCAATTTTAAGCAGATAAATCACACACGATGCCAAGGAGGAGGATACTCTAATGATTGGTCGGATAAGTATGAGGGATGTAGACCGTTTTCTATGAGATGGACGCATGAATGGAAGCACCGGGAGAACTCTCTAAATTCTGGTCAAAAATCAAGTGGGAGAGAAGCATTCCCAAAAATTTGAGCACGAATTCATTTCAAGTGGAACAATATTGTAACATCATGAATCATGGGTATTTTAAAAACCTAACGTGCAAAAGATGCAACAACTCGGAAACTTCGATATTTGGGTAAAAAACAACACGGAAGAAATAAGACTCATCTACAAGGATTACACATAGTATTTTTGACTTATTTTCGTTGATCAAGAGCAAAGAAAAGGAGACCAATGTTAAAATCCCAAAGTTGATCACAATTCAAGAATAAAATTTTAAATTATATAGTCGCAAAATTTTTATATTTTTTATAACCAATTTGCGAGTACTTTTTAATAATTTAACAGAAAACATATTAACTAAATTTAATTATAAATTTTGAAATTATATTAAAAATTAGTTAAAATAAATTATAAAAAATTATTATTAATTAAAAAAATTATTTCATGAAAATTAATTTTATTTATTAAAATAAAATCAAAATATTAATATTAATTATTAGAAAAAATGAAAAACTCAAATTTAATTAATAATAAAAAATAAAAATCTAATTATTTTCTGGAGATGAAAACTGAAAATCTCCGGGAGAACATTTTGGTGACGCGGTTGATGTTCTGGGAGGTGTCGTTGTGTTTAACGGAGCATTAGTGGCCAAAAGGCAAAAATCCAGGATTTGTGTGTTGCATGTAACTCATAAGCATCTCCAACCTCATGATTCGGTTTTGTTGTTCTGCTGCAACATGGGTGGCTTCGGCATTCTATGCATCCCGTCGTGCTAGTTTAGCAGCAAGTTTGGTATCCCTATGAGCATTTGCAACAGCTTGTTCTTCAATTTGGTGCTGTGCGGCGAGTTGATATTCATGAATCGCTACAAATCTGAAGAACTTGAGCTAAACCCTTCTGTTAAAATCCCGTAAAAATCAGTTTCATCATATGCATCTGACTAATTTTCTCCTTTGACACATATAACGTAGTTACATGTCTTTTTTATTTGTTCATGTTTCTTCGTGTGCAACATATAATCTTTTGTAAAATAGATCTGCCAAGTTTTCGAGGTCTTGTACTAATTCTTGAACCTATATAGGAAATGTAGTGTCTGTAGAAGTACTTGCATTGACCATGCATATTAATTAAGATTATATTATCGTCGATCGCTAAAAATGTTAATATTAGAATAATATATACACAATCAATTATAATAAGTCTACATACATAATTGGTAACCTATATATGAAACTCTTCATTTTTTACATGAAATTTCATCTTCAAAAAGATATGGATATGTAACACGAATTTGGTCTTCAAACAAGCTACACATATACAAAATTAAATAAAAATGGTAATAAATATATAGCGATTGAATTATATATTAGAATTTAAAGTAATCAATTAATTATCATTTCGTATAAATTTTTTTTCATAAAATCTTACCTCTTAAGTGCACAAAATATTCATAATTTCGTAAAACATGCATATGCGTATTGGTATTCTTCTCAGATAGTCATATCTCCTTGGTTTTACCACTTGTACGACTCATCTGAGTAAATATATCCGACACTCCAGAAATTAGATATATATATATATATATATAGACTTCACTTTCATTGAATCTAATAGATCTGTCTAGATAGAAAATCACGAAAACTGATAAATGATTTCCAAAACATACAGTAAAAATAAATAATTAATATAACCAATCAAAAATTAGGGTAATTACCTTGTTTTTGTGCGTATATGGAAAGTGAAGTAGTGCTCGGAGAAATAAGATATTTTATCATTAACATATGATTCGACAATCAATCCTACAACATATCTTTTGTTCTTTGCCTTGTCTTTCAATTTCTTAAAAAACTTTTCAATTGGATACATTTACCAATATTACACATCACCACCTAGTACACCTTCGTATGGCAGATGTATAGGTATGTGCACCATTATGTCAAGAAAACAAATGGAAAGTTCTTTTTCAAATTGCACAAAATTATAATTATGTTCTCTTTCAGAATTCAGACATGATTTTTATTGCAATGATCTAGAGCATAGATCAGAGACAAATCATCAAATCCCTATATTACTCAAATGCACTTCGATTAATTAATTAATATTTGTAATTATTATTATTATATATAGATGTACAAATTTTTTAATTTTACATACTTGATAATATAAGATGAACGTTTTGTGGTAAAAATTCTGCAAATATAAACGACAGGAGCTTTTCTATAAAAATATGGCAATAATAACTTTTCATGCCCTAGAACTTTCCTCCATTCATATCCAAAAATTTTGCTAAGTTTGCCACATATCCATCAAGAAATTTAACCTCGTTTTTTACACATTCCAATAAGCGTTTTTGGATTTTTAGTAATCTAAATATATGAAATAAAACATTACCACAACCATTCACATGCAACCCTAATCGAAAACAAAACTTTGCTATGTCCAACATTGACTTAATTGTATTTTTTTATTTATCTTTCATATTCATAACAGTATTTATGATGTTATCGAAAAAAAATTTCTCTATATGCATCACATCAAGATTATTTCATAGGTTTAGATCCATCTAGTACGTCACCTCCCAAAATATACTTTCTTTGTGCCAATTCTGCCATCTTCCATATTCTTCCTCTTTAACTTCATTATTGTTTCCACCGCAATCATATGTTCTTAAAGGATTGAGATGTTTTATTTGCTCATATAAAACTTGTTCACCGGTCAATGATTTTGGATATGTGTGATTTGCGCTTTAAAAATCTGTTTTATTTTTCCTTAATGGATGACTGTAAGGAAAAAATCTTATGTGACAATCAAACCAACACGTCTTTCTATCATTTGTTAATTGGAATGTTTTGCTATCCATACAAACTGGACAAGATAATATACCATGCGTCATCCATCCTGAAAATATTCCATATGTTGGAAAATATCATCCATAGTAGCACAACGTTTAACTTGAAATTTTGTTTTAAAGACATATCGTATGCCTCAACTCCTGCAGAACACAATTCTTTTAACTCATTAATCAAATGTCAAATGAATATATCAAGACTAGCATGCGGATGATTTGGCCCCAAATTCAAAATTTTAAAAAACAAGTATTCTTTTTTCATACACATATTAGGTGATAATTTATAGGGAGTGATAATCATGGGACATAATAAATGATTTATGAGATATCCCAAATGGATTTAACCTATCAGTACATAATCTAAGATAAACATTTCGAGATTCAACAGCAAATATTGGATGTAAATGTTGAAACTTTTTCCACCCACATAATATGACGGATAACTCATTTCTCCGTCTTCTGCTACATGCTCAACATGCCACCTCATTGCCACTTTAGTTTTCTCGTTTTGATACATTCTCTTCAGTTTCTTACCTATAGGTAAATACCACATACAATTGAAAGATATTCTCGTCGTACCCTCACTAGGCTTATATCGTGGTGAATCGTAAAATTTAGATTTTTCTCATTTTTAATCTTCTTTCCAAAAGATCATAAAATTGTGAACACACATATTAATTGTATAAAATGGGAGGTGTAAATTTTACATCCGTTTTTCAGTTTCGTAATATGAACTCGTGACCTTATTTTCCTCGGAAAAATATTCAGTAAATAGCTCTACCTACGAGTCCATGCATTTTTCAACAAGATTAAAATTAAACTTAATGTTCATGAACCGAGTAGTTAAAGATAACTATGATTTTTATGAATGAAAACCATCATATAATGAATTTTTAACAGCTTCCAACATGTTATAAAAAAAACATTTCCTCTGAATTAGGTTCTTCTATATTATTTAAGTCTTCCTCGTGAAGAAATTTTGCGTTCCGATAGAAACTTATAATTTTTGCAACTAATAAAAAAGTCATCTACCTCTACTATGTTGCGCTATTGGCTAATTACTTGCAAAATTCATGAACTACTCAATCCTTTTTACAAATTTGGTTGATATATTTTTTGTTTGATTATCACTCATTTTGTACATCCACTCTCTCGAATTATTGTAATTCTCTCACATGTTTGTACTTTTTTACATTTTTGATTCTACAAATGAGAAGAGAAATATTGGGGCATATATATAAGATTTTGCCAACTTTATCACTGCTTTACCACTATTATACGAACACAGTGGTGTAATCGCTTATTTTTAGTTACAACTACTCCGCACATGTGTTCCACGTTATCCGTATAGCCACCATATTGGGACTGAAATATCACTCATGACGTGGTCACATATTGGTCGCAGAATATGCAACTAATATGCGACTACACTAAAGCTACTACCACGAAATCGCATATTGGTCACAAAAATGCAACCAAGAAGAGACCACAACGTTGCATCGCAATGCGGTCGCAAATTGGTCACCAAAATACGACCAATTTGCGGCCACACTATGTCCACACTACTGAGTTGCAATGTGGTCGCAGATTGGTCATATATTGGCAACCAATATACGATCGATATACGACTACAACATTTAGTCTCATAAATGGGACTAATATACGATTACTCATATATAATCGCAAATTAAAAGCAAATCGGTTGCATATTGGTCGCATTTTTTGCGACCAGAGATGTAATCGCAAAACAAACTGGCAAAACAACTGTTTTCTTGTAATGAGATTGACCCTCCAGATAGATCATTATATTACTCTAATTTGATTTAATATATAGTGTTTGTTTGAATAATAATAATAATAATAATAATAATAATAATAATAAATAAAAATAAAAAGTTAATTATTAATTAAATAAGCTTTTAATTTCCTTCTCCTTAATGGTGAAAAAAATGTAAGATTACATTAAATATATGTAATTTTCAATCAAAACAAATAAGAAAATTAGTATTCAATTCTATCATATTAATTGTTTTATTTTTCATATTTCTCAGTTTTCATCATTAATTACTATATATCATCATATCAAACTTATAATAATATACTTTTATTCACTTTTTGAAAAAATGTGAAAGGTTTAAAATATAAAAATATTTATGCTAGAAGTCTCAAATAGACTACAAAAAAATTATATATACATTATCAAAACCTAAAATAAAAAAGAGAAGAATAAAGACTCTTCTTTTAATATAAAACTATATTCTATCCCGTGCTGGTGCAATGATTTTTACATGTTATTTAATAAATAAGCATTATGTAGATCAATCCCTATCATAATTTTTGAAAAAGAAATTCATGATTGATTGATATTATAATTTAAATGATAACAACTTTTTTATTGGTGCCAAAAGTAAAGTATTATAAAATTTTGGGCAATTTTTAAAATAGCATTCTATTAAATTTTTGTTTCAAATGTAATACCATTAAATAAAAATTTTAAAATATCACAAATTTAATATTAAAATACTTTTAACTATTTTCCTAATAACAAAAATTTAAACCTATAATTATATTTTGCAAATGAAAACAATGTCGTTTTTTGTAGGTGAAAACTCATTCTTAATGATTTATCAGAAAAAATTTGATGACTGACGTAGGGAATATCGAATATTCCAGTGATATCAATAAATATTGATTCTCTATAAATCATTAATTTCAATCAGGAGTTTCCAAATTCTCCATAAGAAAATCTCGAATCGACCAAAAAAATTTGGATTCTCAAATTTTAATCCGGATTCTCAAATTTTAATCCGGATTCTCAAATTTTAATCCGGATTATAGTTGCAAAGATGAGGTAATTTTCTATGTCGATTCTGTTGCGTTATTGTAATAAATTTGTGTAAAGTTTCAATTGAAAATATTATCCATTCAATGATTTCAATTTTCGGCCATTTATTTGAGTTTGCGTTTAATTTGGGATCATATTGATCAACCGCACACCAATGTTCGACAGAATGTCAAAATCCGAATTTGCAACTGAACTTGCTGAGGAATATATCTTACCTCGATGTCATAAATCAGAACCCTAGGTTTCGGAAATTTTCAATTTGATTTTGCTTTTTATCAAGAATTTGAAGACACATCATAATGGTTATATGCACGTTTCCATACAATGTAGTTTTTTTATTTTTGATAAATGTTTTTGTTTCTCACAACGATGTCGTTTTGAATCTTCCGCAAAAGCATCATCGTTTTTGTATACACTTATTAAATGACTATTTCACTTAATTATACGTCGTTTAATAGGTAACTCCCATCAGTTTGCCACATCATATGGGGTTAACGGAATAATAACTCTGTTAAGACGAAAGTTAGATTTCGCATAACATAAAAACCTGATGTATGAAATTCAAATTTAATGATAATTTGTATATATTTTTTCACAAATATTCGGGTATAAATTGAACAAATGGATATACTTTGGGTATAAAGTGATGAATATTTTTAGGTTAATTTCTACAGGAACTATGCATAATTGAACATTTCATGCATTGACTCTAACAGCGTCAACTATCCGTTAGTGCCACGTAATACAACATCGTTTTACTGTTTTGTACGCAACATATAAAACAAAGTTCTTTTACTTGCGACTGTGCAACAAATAAAACGACATCATTTTACTAGTTACAACTAAAAAACTTCTTCTTCTTTTTACCCACATCGCCATCGCATCGAGTTTCTTTTTTTTCTTCATAAAATCGCTTTTGTAGAGCTGAAATCGGGAATTCTCAAAATTTGCATCAACTTAAACACGAAACTGAAATCGAAGGCACACACGAAACGAGAAAGAAGAAATACCTAAAAATCAGTTTTTAATTTCAAAGTATTTCTTCGTTCTCTTTTTCAAATATCAGGTTTTAATTTCAAAGTATTTTTTCTTTCTCGTTTTCAAATATCGGATTTCAAAAACGAGAAAGAGAGCACACACGATGTCGTTTTACTTGCAATACAAGAAAACTGGCAAAACGCCACTGTATTTTGCGATCATTTACGTGGTCGCAAAATATGCGAATATATTTGCCACGGTATTGCGATCAATTTGCGACTATGGAGTTGTAATCGAATATTGGTCGGAATTTTAGGAATAAAAACAGTAGTCGCAAATCAGTCGCAATGCGCAACCATTTTCCGACTAATATGTGACTAATGTGCGACCAGATTATGTAGTCGCTAATTAGTCACCAATTTATGACCGATTACCGATTGCATGTGGTAGAACCACTTGTGGTCGCATATTGGTCGAAAAATATGCGACCAATTTGCGACCACGGTGAGAGTGGCTCTTCAGTCAAAAAGTGGTGGCGATATGTGCATGGTAGGTATACGATATATAAGCGACCACACTATTGTGGTTGCAAAATGCTGGCAAAATAGTGGTAAAATCTTATATATGCCCCCATGTCCCATTGTCTCATTTGTAGCATCAAAAGGAAAAAAAATTCAAACATTTGGGGAAATTACAATAATTCGATAGATTGGATGTACAAAAGGATTGATAATCAAACAAGAAATATATCGGCTGAATTTGCACAAGACATGGAGCCGTTCATGAATTTTGCAAGTAGTCAACCAATAACTCAAAGTAACGGATGTAAGTTTTTTTATTTTTTTATTAATTGTAAAAATGATAAATTTCTTCCAGGATGCAAAATTTGGAATCATCTATATAGTCGAGAATTTATGCCAAATTATTATATTTGGTATAAATATGGAGAAGAACTGAATGTTCAGTTAGGCACGAGTATTCAGGGTGATGATGTCCAAAGAAATCAAGGAGGTACATGTGGTACAAGTGAAGAAACAATAGGTACATCCGGTAATAGATATGTTGAAATGGTGACAGATATATTTTGTGAGACTACGACTGATGAGTACTATAATCAGCACGAGCAAGAATTTAATAATGTAGAATAACCAAATTCAGAAGCACAAATTTTTTACAACATGTTTAAAGCTACGAAAAATCCATTGTATGATAGTTGTCATGAAGGGCACTCATCGTTATCTTTAACTGCTCGGTTCATGAACATCAAGTTTGATTTTAATCTACCTGAAAAATGCATGGACTCATGGGCGGAGCTATTTACTCAATATTTTCCCGAAGAGAATCAGACAACGGGTTCATATTATGAAACCAAAAAACTGATGCGAAATTTAGGGCTCCCATTTTATACAACGTGTGTGTGTTCACATTTGTATGATCATTTGGAAAGAAGATGAGAAATGGGAAAAATATAAATTTTGTGATTTCCACCGATATAAATCAGGCGAGGGTAAGACGAGAATACCTTTCAGTCGTATGTGGTATTTACATATAGGCGACAGATTTAAGAGAATGTATCAAAGCGAGAAAACCGCAGAGACAATGAGGTGGCACCATAGCATGAATCAGAAGACGGAGAAATGAGTCATCCATTTGACGTTGCGAAGTGGTAAATTTTTCAATATCTACATCCGAGATTTACTGCTGAATCTCAAAATATTTATCTTGGCTTATATACTGATGGGTTCAACCTTTTTGGGATGTATCAAAATCATTCATTATGGCCGGTGATTATCACTCCATATAACTTTCCACCTGATATGTGTTTGAAGAAAGAGTACTTGTTTCTAACAATTCTGAATTCGGGGCTAAATCATATGCGCGCTAGTCTGGATATATTTCTCTGACATTTGATTGATGAGCTGAAAGAATTGTCGTCTATGGGAGTTGAGGCATACGATGTGTCGTTGAATCAAAATTTCAATCTAAAAATCATGTTACTGTGGACGATAAGCGGTTTTCCAACGTATGGAATGTTGTCAGGATGAACAACGCATGGTAGACTGTCTTGTCCAATTTGTATGGATGATGCGAAGGCATTTCAATTACCAAATGGTAGAAAGATGTGTTTGTTTGATTGTCACACAAGGTTTCTTCCTAAGGGTTATCCGTTACGTAAAAATAAAACAAAATTTTTAAATGGCAATCATGCTTTGAATGACTATCCTCCACAATCATTGACAGATGAACAAGTTTTATACGAGCGAATAAAAACTGTCAATCCTCTATGAACATCTGACTACGGTGGAACATGTCATAAAACTAAAGAAGAAGGTTATGAAAACTCGCATAATTGGCACAAAGAAAGGATATTTCGAGAGTTTTCGTACTGGACGGATCTTAACCTACGACATAATCTTGATGTGATGCATATAGAGAAGAATTTCTTCAATAACATCATTAATACTGTTATGAATGTCAATGTTGAATCAAAATATACATTTAAGTCAAGCTTGGATATTGCAAAAAAATTCTCTCGAAAAGAGTTGCACGTGGATGGTCGGGGTAATGCTTCATTTCCTATATTTAGATTGACAAAAAGCCAAAAAAACGATTATTGGAATGTATCAAAAATAATGTCAAATTTCTGGACGGCTACGCGGCAGATTTAGCAAATGGTATGGATATGGATGGACTAAAGTTCTCGGGCATGAAAAGCCATGACTGTCATGTTTTTATGGAGAGGTTTCTCCCTTTTATATTTGCAGAACTTTTACCACGAAACGTTCATCTAGCATTATTAGATTTACTATTAAACATATTTTATTTTTTAGGTATGTAAAATAATAATAATTGCATGTACTAATTACTAGATTCAAATATAGGGATTGGAGGATTTTTCCGAGATCTATGCTCCAGATCATTGTAACCAGAAGAACCATCAATTTACGACTACAGGTTCAAAGTTGTATTAGTAAATTGGTCGCAGAAGAACCATCAATTTACGACTACAGGTTCAAAATTTCTTCGCTAGTCGCAAATTGAACGCTAATTAGCGACCAATTTGCGACCATAATTGTAAATTTACATTTTTCCTATGTATTTTTCACATTTACAACTTATATTTTCAGTATTAGGTAAGTGCTAACCATTATATGCGGCAAATATAAAAAAACAATCATAATTGGGTTGATGTAAATTTATGAAACATATGAAGTATATAAGTGGTATAAGGTTAAGGGAATGTGTTAAGTTTTTTAGATAAATGATATGTAAATTTGTTAAATATGTAAATTGTTAGTATTATTCGTTTGGTCGCCGCAGGCAGCTGCGGCTACGGCTGCGGTCAACCCTGCGGCTACGGTTGCGGTTGCGGTTGCGTTTGATCGTAGATTTTTAGTCGCACTGCTATTTTAATCAGCGGTTCAAAAAATTGCGACGCATGACACAATGTCTGACCATTGCGGCAGCTAAACGAACAACAATCTGCCGCAGTCGTAGCCGCAGGAACCTGCGGCTGACAAACGAACATGACCATTTTGGTTTACTTAGTAATTGAAGTTTATACAACTCATAATGACGTTATCAATCTTATATAATTCATAATATTCACCAAATTCATATAATTTATGGTTTAGGGTATTAATTGTGACTACTTTTCTACCACATTGTCATTACATTGGTACCGAAAAGAAAAAAGAAAAAATACAAAAGTGCATAAAAGAAAAAATTACAAAAGGAAATAACCGAAAAAGGACATCTAATTAAATGTTCTTGACTCAATAAAATGGAAAACTATTAATTCCTACTCTGCAAAACTGAAAAGAAAATCTTATAATTGAAAACTTACCTACTTAACATTCGGCCAAGAAATGGAAGGTGGCCGACCTTGTTACACGAGGTTAATCTTTGATTTGAAGTAGGTTTATGAAATGTTAGGCCTTGACCTCCTTTGCCACGAGAGCCCAAGTCTTTGGAGGACTTTGAGATGTTGAGAAGCCCTTGACTTGTTCCCTGCACTCTTGGCCTAATGCTCCTTGTCGTTGGTGTTCTAGAAACTTCTCTACCCACAAGCTAAACTTGTGGAACAGTGCCCTTGTTGTGCTTCTTGTCATGGTCCATGGTGGTACCATTGGTGCAGAAAGTTCTTCATATGTTAAAATGCCCTGAAGTTGGTTGCCACTACATTGGTGCAGAAACTTTTGTTACTAATTTGCAACCACAACAAAATTGTAAATAGTGATCGCAAATTAGTCACAAAAAGTGTGACCAATTTTCGACCACTTAATAAAACTAAGGTGGGAGTCAAATATTTTCAACGCTAGTCGCAAATCAGTCATAAATTTGCGACTGATTTGCTATCATAGTGAATTTCGAGAGAACTGAAAATTTTCGAAAATTATTAACTCCTCCCCCCCCCCCCCATTTAATGGTGGTCGCAAATCAGTCGTAAATTTGCGACTGATTTGTGATCACTTATATGATTTTAGAATTTACGACCACATTCGTGGTCGCACATATTTTCTATATATACGTGACTTTTCCCCCCTTATTTTTACAATTCAGACATTTTCCTAACTTCCAAATCCTCTCAAAAACACTTCAAACTTTCTCACACCAAAAAAAAACCAAAAACCAAAATGGCAAGTAACGGTAGGTCGTTGAGAGGCCATAAAAGATGACAAATCCCATCGTCTTCTGGATGTAACTCATCGGCCTCCTCGAACCCTCACCCATCGTTTATAGAGCGGCATTCCGCATACCTCCCTAATACACCTTCATCCCTCACTCGGTTCCTGAAACTGATCTGTTTCCTCAGTTTCAAGATGCCGAAGAACATGAGGAGAAAGAGGTTCAACCTTCCAAAACGGAAACGGGAGAACAAACTATCACTTTAGATAGTTTGTTATAAACCCCGGGACGAAACCAGTATTTGACAGTGCTGTCTCCAATACCAACACCGAATACGACCTAGTAATGTTTCTTAATTTTATTTATTTCAATTTATTTAATTAAAAATTAATAAAATTATTATTAATTTTTTACTAAAAATTAATATAATTAATAAAATTACTAATATTATTCAATATTTAAAATTTATAAAAGTTTATTTGATAATTCAAATTTTTAATATATTTAAAATATTAAGTTTAACCCGAAAAAAGGGATTATACCCCGTCAAATTTCAAAAATTTTGAGAAACAAATTTGGCGGCCCCTACTATAGTTGGACGGTCGTGCCAACTGAATGATAGGAGAAATATTTCATCGAATTTGCAGTAAGAATTTTTTTTTAATTAATTTTTTTTATTTATTACAATTTAATAATTAATAAATTTATTAATTTTAAAATTGCAAGCAATCCTGGGATCCTATGGTCATTTTGGTCGTAGAAAAGAATTCGAATCTGTCTGTATAAGGCAGATGAAAGGGATGGTGAGCACGATTTATACAACCGGCAAACGTTACAGGTGGATTTCTCTGAGTCTGTACAAAATAATGACATGTTACTGGGAAACAAAACGTCAAATGAGAGGAGTAGCAAATCCTCCAATAACCGCAACTTCTCTCGGGATGGCTTTGGTGCGCACAATCATTTGTCGGACCAAAAATCATACATGCAAATCCCATAGAAAATGGTAAATAGTTTAAAATATTTAAATTTAAATTTAAATTTAATTTTTATTTACTAATAATTTATTTCAACATTTAGGAAAATAATTTGGGACGACCGGTCTCAATTGGTGAGGTTTTATAAAGACTCACACTCGAGATGATGGTTCGTATGCCGATTTCAAAGCAAAACAAATTAGTGAAGCATACGAACAAAACATCCAATAAAGATGGTGATCGTGGAGGTCGATCAAACTAAAACGTCTGACGGTACTTTTCGTCGAATTGAGCTGACCCAAGACGATAAGAATGAGATATCCATTCAGGTATAAGAAATTTTCTATAAATAATTTTTTTTTATTTACACTAAATTTATTTCTTATATTTTTTTTAGTTATTTTGTAGTCCTCCCTTGTGGATGACCGAGGACGTCTTTACGGACTCGGTAGTCTGAACCATATTTACGGGTCGGGTAGGCGTAGTGGCTTCTCATCCACTACCTCCGAATTTGTAGCGCTTCAGGATCAGTTACTTACCGCATAGCGACAGATCAAAAAACAAGTCGCACGAAATGCGCGGATTGAAGAACATAATGCGGAGATGATGGAAGGGAATCAGAGAATGACTCAACGGTTCGATGAGAAACGTAGAGAGCAGGCAGCATTGCAAAGAAAACCAAACCCGAATTAACAGTTTGGAGATGATCGTCGTGTATTTCCAACGGACAGATCCCGATTTTGCATCGTTTATGCGTGATAAGAATGCGCCAACCAGACCGTCGAACACTTCACCTGTTTTTTCGCCATCGGATTTCAATTTTCCACCTCCAGAAAAATAGTTTTTATTTTTAATTTTTCTAATTTGAATTTTTGTAATTTTAATTTTTTATTAATAAAATTTTTTATTTTTCTTTTCATAATTTCTTTATATTTTAACAAATAATTAATAGAATTATTTATTATTTTATTATAATATAAATATTTATAATAAAAAATGATTGATTAATTAAATATTTTAAAATTTAAATTAAAAATTCTTATTTGAAATTTTAATTTTAAAATATTTTAATTAATTATTTTTTTATAAAATAATTCGTTTGTAGTTATAAATTGGTCGCAAATTAGTCACAAATTAGTCGTAAATTGGTCTCAAATTGGTCGTAACAAATTGTGATCATGGTTTGCTGTAGTCGCAAATCCGTCACGAGATTGTGTGATTGATTTGCGACCACTGTTGGTACGCAGTCGCAAATCAGTCATAAAATTTTGTAACTGATTTATGACTATGGTGTATTCGTAATCGCAAAATACTCAAAAAAAATTGTGACCAATTTGCGAGCACATTTTCAATAGTGGTCGCAAATCGGTCAAAAAAATTTTAATCATTTTGCGACCACGGTTTTTGCAACCACAGATGTAGTGCCAAAATGGTTGCAAAATTTATTACTACATTGTAGTCACAAAGTAGTCTTAAAATCCAGGACCAATATTGGGTCGCTAATTGATCGCAAAATGTACAACTGTTACTGTAATCGCAAATTATTCATAAATTTAAGATTGATTTGCGACCACAAGATTTGCGACGAAAGATTTACGAATATGGGCTGTGATCGCAAATTTGAGATTTGCGACCACGTGTATGGTCGCAAAACCCGTATTTTCTTTTAGTGTACGTAGATATCAAATAAGGCGGGCTCGGACCGACCATACTTGTAGTGTCGATGAGCGAGGCAGTTACCAAAGACAGACAACGTCTGCATTGATTGGGAAAATAGTGAAGTCAAGGTACAGAAACCACGGAACCGGTCCATGACCAACTGATGTTCGGGAGTTAATGCGAGATGAGCATGATGTCCATATCTTGTATTGGAAGGTATGGAAGTGAAGAGAAATAATAATGGATATAGACAACGATGCACCAAACTCATCATAAAAAATGTTGTCATCATATCTATAGCAGCTAGTAAAGGCAAACCCGGATTCGATTGTATCCGTGGAGTTAGTTTATGACGAAGAATTCAAAAATTGGTTCAACTATTTTTTCATTGCAACTTGGGGCAAGTGTAAAGGATTATGCATACATGTGAAAGGTGGTTGTCATTGACAGTACACATTTGAAGGAAAAATATGCAGGTTGTCTTTTAACTACAAGCTTAGAGGATGGAAACTATTAAATTTTCCCATTAGCATTTAGAGTTGTGGACAGTGAAAATGACCAAGCGTGTGAATAGTTCTTTGGAAAGTTATGTGACATTGTTCCAAATAGTGAAAAAGTTGTTTTTGTCTCCAACCGACATTCTTCAATATACTAGGCATTGCGAAAGGTAACACTTTACACTTAGTTTTGTACGTATTATATTATGGTAATGATATACATCTCTATATATAGCCATAATTACAAATGTAGCTGATATCTGAGAATATTAACCTAACAAGTATATCCTAAGTTGTGGGCATTGTGCATGCGTAGTTCATCTCCAACGAAACATCAAAACGACATTCAAAACTAAAAATCTTTGTTATCTAGTGTTCAGGGTAGCAATAGCTTATGAACGGTCCGAGTTTTACACCTATTTTAATGAAATTAAAAAGATAATCCCGCCTTGTAGTGAATACTTGTACCAAATAAGGTTCTAACATTGGGCATGCTCGTATTCAATGGCTTCTGTTACAATATCATGATAAGTAATAACGCAAAATCACTGAACTATGTACTTAAATGTGCAAGGAGTTGTCAATTATTCTATTGTTGGATTAAATCAGGACAACAATGATAGTTCGGTTCGCCTACCGATGTGAGGCATCATCCAATACCACAACAACCATGACACCAAAGGTCTATGAGATAGTGACTAAGAATTTAGAAGAATCCTCAGGGTTTCGAGTTCGTGTGATTAACAAAGACGAGTAAGAAATAAATGACAAAGAATGTGAAGTTTACGTTGTTAATCTCGAGAGAAAGACATGCACGTGTTGTGAGTTTCAGAAACTATTGATCCCTTGCAGTCATGCAATTTCTGCAGCCATGCATGCAAAGATTGAGATAGATAGTCTAATAGCGGTTAAGTATACCACATAATATTGGAAACGTGCCTACAAAGAGAGAATTTATCCGAGTATGGATTTAGAGTCAATGACTTGCATGGACGGTGAAGCGTCAGAAAACTGGCTACACCCACCATGCACCAAACGATCCCCTGGACGTCCAAGGAAAAAAAGAATTCCATCACACGGGGAATTGATGGGTATATTGAGTTATTATTGTATTATATATCTTAGCCGTCATTCGAGTAGTTATCATATAACATTAAATGTAACTTGTGGAGGAATACGGACATAAGAGGAAGATCATCTGTAGCCGGTGTGGTGCAATTGGGCACAATCACACAACTTGCAAAGAACCAGTATAGACGGGAGTAAAAGCAGCAACGGGTGGCGATGTTTAACTTTTTGTTTATGATCGCATTTATAAAATGGTGAGAGCATAATTTCTTTTTTAAAACTATGAACTATCTTCAGTTATTATGTAAGGATTAGTGCGTGTAATAAACTTAGTCACCCGCAATAAGTAATCTTTTTACTAAAGTTCTTTGCGTATTTATGATGTTAACATACACAACATTTATTGGCTGTGTAAAGTAATAGCATAAGCAAAAATTAGCACGCAATAATTATTCGGAGTAATTAGGTTCAAATAGTCGAGTTTAAATACAAGATATAACACGTAAATGTAATGTTACATTAATACTTAGTCTACAACAAATGTACAAATGTGTACAAATGTTAAAATAGTAGTATAAAAAGCAACGCGAGAACGATGAGGTCATAATACAAAATAATAAACATAGAAAAAAAAATTAAAACATCGAAAGGAAGGTACAAATAACACATCTAGACCGGTCCAACAAACAACTCAAAGGATAGCACTGCCAATTTTTGGGGCTCAACAGGGAACAACCTTTGGTGTAATACATTTGCATCCATCAAACCCAGCTTTGGTGTGCGCTTGCATAAGAAGGATAAACGATACAGCAGAATCATAATGAGCAGAATTCTGAGGTATACATGTTGCTCTTTGCACATTGAACTTTGAGAGGATAAGATCACCATCATCACTCATAGTCTGACACAGTAGGAATATGGAAGCATTTTGGCAATCAGAGTAAGATCTTTCTTGATAAGACTAATGTTGCGGAATGAGGTATTGCAATCTAAAATATAGAAAATGGCATCGGTCATATCAATAGATACACCTACACTGCTTCTCGAATTTGAATGGAAAATAAAGGCGTCTTGGAAGGTTTGTGTTAATATTTGCCTCGCCATAATATTTGAGGAGGGTGTCTAGGAATTGAAAATTTCCCTTGTCCTTATTTGTTACCTTAGAGAATTTGGTGTAATGATTTGAAATGCAGGCAACAAAATCGTTGTCATAAAATCCATACTCAAATCCAGAATGTGTAATTTTGAAGTTATCATACGCTATACGTGTGTACAGAATAAACGCATCAACCATCTGATAAAATTGAAATAACAGTTAAACGATATAGTAACCAAAAGGGTATAAAAATATGGGAATCAATTACCTTCGAATCCATTATGGGCATTCTCTCGGCACCAGAAATATCCATGTTGGATACATATGCACCATTAGGTAGATTTATTACACTATGGCATATGTTAAACTAGATGCACGCTAAATAAACTAAATAATAAAAATAAAAATTCGTATAGTATGCTAGTTGAATTATGTCATTTACCATGGAAATGCCATGTTCTCGTATAGTGTCCCAAACTTAATAGTGTAATTTACGGTATCGTATACTCCAAATTGGTATTCAACGGAGGTCTTAGGGGATGTATTGCTCATAATAACTACAACCAGCTATTTCGATATGGTTGAAGCACCCGTTCTAGACCTCTTACTCTTACGGATAACGGATGTATAAATTTCAACATTTACATTGCCGCCATCATTGTTCTCATTTTCCTGCAAAATATAATTAATAACATAAGTATCAAACTATATCGTCAGATTAAATTTTGTGGGGAAATAAAACAAACCTCAGCATTAGCATCACCGATAATGCGTTAGAATTCAAACTTGCAGGCACAATATCGTATTCCATCTTAGTAGTTAACTCCTATATTATACGACATTTAATCATTTAAATAAAACAAAGTAAATATGTGTGTGAAGGAACACAATTACCTGGAATCCGAAAAATAACGACGATGTATACATACCAATAATCTCACAGCATATAATATACCTCAACTCCGAGTTCAGCAACGGTATTCACTGGCTCAGACATCGTTGTTGCAGAAGTATATTGCATATTCACATATATATATATATATATATATATATATATATATATATATATATATATATATATATATCCCCTATATAAGAGATAGGAACATATTGTTAAAGAAAAACAAATGTGTTAGCAACTAATAGCACGATATTGAGTACCTTATCATTCCCATGGATTGCAGCCGCATAGGTGGTTTCGTCCATTGCCACAGCGTCGTCTGCTCCAATTTCACTAACATTTTCATGGTTTGATCCTTCACGAGGATGACTGTCGACAGATGTGGCCAAAAATTCGGTAATTCTAAAGATTACGGAATTCTACATTATGGTGATTCTGTTATCTAAGGCAACAATTAGTGTGTCATGCATTGTAGAAAATGCTTATTTGGTCTTCTCAACAACCATTGATACAATTTGGTTGGAAATAGATTGAAAACCAACTTATGGTCCTCCCACGTCTGTTGCTTTCTCGGTATCCTTCTATTCCTCACTTTTTCTTCAATTTTTCGTCCCTCAGAGCAGCAAGTTCAAATGCAGTAATCCCACCATGGAACATGTCATTTGTAAACTCAAAATCATTAGATATTAGTTTGGCCATCTCAGACATTTTCTCATCCTCTTCCTCATCATACCACTCTATCTCGTCTTCATCAATTTCAACATCATCCTCTTCATCGATTATCAAGCGAACCATCACCTACATATATTTATTGAAATGATTTAAATGATTACGTAATCAATAAATAATGGATTAGCCATTAAGACATTCAATTACAGGACAAATGACATTAGTATAGTGTAAGAAATTTTAACTGAAACAGTAAATCATGTGCCTAATGATACCTGGCATTTGCTATAAAGCCCTCTCACATATCTAAGGCTAATTACAGGGTTGCGGACTCAGGTGATTCATCCTCCGTCAGAATCCGAGTCATTTGAGGGTAGATATTGGTGTTTCGGTAATAGCGGAAGCAGCGGCAGCTAAACCAAGTTGGAGCGGTTGAAAAAACTTTTCACAGCTAACGACGGTTGTGACAATGCAATCAAATCTTTGTTCTTGATGCTGGACATATTCAGGTCAAAAGCGAGATGACCCCATGGATAGTAAAAAAATATAGACATATCACGAATGAGTTCCGCATAAAATTTTGAAAGCTTGGGTATATGGGATGTAGGAACAAGTACACTAGCAACAATAGCGAGATAAACAAGCTTCACCCGTATTTCCCTGTCCTCAACAATTTTTTCTTCAAGACGTAACACGTTCCATAGTAATACTCTCACTGTTGGGAAAGAGAGAATATCAGTATTGGTGCGTGTCACCACTCATCTTTCTCTTGTCGGACTTCTTCTCTTTTATTGGATATTTGCCACATGGTAAACCAGTGAGGATAACAAACTCTCGGAGTGAGTACCTGACATGTTTACCAACAAAGAGAAACAACATCTCATGATTTCCCTTGATTTAGAGTTTCCTTGTAATCACAAAGTGGCCCAATCATCCAAAATAAATGGGTTTTTCACATATCGATATAAATTTCTGAAAAGGTAAAATTTTGATTTCTTCACATTCATTCACATTCATCATCATCGAGTGAATTGAAAAATTTCTTCATCCTCCAAAAAATATGGTATATATTTACTCTTTCGCCTCCTAGCTATTCTCCATTAGCGAACAGTCTGGGGACAGGATCTAATTGGTGTCCTGCCATCACAAAAAAGAAAATAACAACATTTAAAGAAGTTGAAAGTCCATATATGTGATAAAGGAACAGTTATAAAATGGGAAATGATGATCTAGACATCTATTATGGTACAAATGTTACACGGATATTAACAAAATAACATATCAACTGAATAGATAAATGTAAGGTTTAGCATATCATGTTAGACAGATAAGACGAATAATATATTTTATGCATCGAGTTAGCAGTAAACTTGTAAAGATGAGTCCATAATTGAATATAACTATAACCCATCAATTTTATCGTGTAAACCCAAAAAATATATTTTAATATATTTCTTAGACGGAAAAAGGACATTCGTTGTAGATCAAAATAACTTGTTAAAAAACTTTTATATGATAATTGTACCATAAAATAAATTTGCACGCTAAATCCTGGCGACATATCTAAATGCAAGTCCAAAATTGAGTAAGCAACAGACAATCGTAATTCGGGCATGCAACTATTATTTTGTTCACACCGGTTATCATCAAAACGGTTCAAAAACAATTTAATAAAATTTCCGAGAGTTTACAAAAGGATGTCGGAGTTTGATAAACAATGCGGAGGGTTTAATAAAAATAACTACAAATAACTAATTAACACTACGAGGAGGTTAAATTGCCGGGAATTTAAGTAGATCTCAAACTCGAAACTTTTTGAAATCCACAAATAATCACCAAAATTAAAAACAATAGTGAAATGGAATACCAAAATAATCAGAAAGCAATATCGAACCATCTAAAAATCGAATTTAGCAACAGTTTACAAATTGGGTATTAGCAACAGTTTTAATGCGACAAAAAAACATTGGGCAAATTTCAACCCGTAAAAGAAAACAGTTTGAAAATCGGGAACATGAAAGTCCAGCATATTAGAATAAAAATCCTGTAAAAAACATGTATTTGGAAATATTTGGAAGTCATAAAGCAAAATCTCATCAATCGTTGAAAGTATGTTAACTAGACAGTTATACATCTATATAAACCAAGATGGAAGATCAACATACCAGTCTTACTTCATCGTCACCGTTCGTTATCACTATTTCAACGAGATGTCGTTGGATTTTTTATCGTTTTCGTTTACTGTGCAGCGAAATAGGAAGTTAGAAAGACTAAAAAATGGGTGGAGACTAATCGATGGAAAGTGAAATAAATGAAAAAAGTTCTCTCTTTAATATTTAAACTCGGATTATGCAGATAATCGATGATGATATGATATAAATGGATAACTAACATTCCTAGGAGTTCTAATAGTAGAAGTTTTTTTAAATAGACTAATTAAATTGAGTAATACACTAAAATAATATTTTTTTTAAAAAATTATTCCAAATCTATCATTTTAATGATAAAATTCCAAAATTAGTACAAATCATTATGTAAAAATATTTATTTATTATAAATAAATTATATATAAACTTAAAATATTATATTTGGATTCTTTTTTCCAGTTTACAGTTTAATATTTTTGTATTAAAATAAAGTTTTAATGTATTTTAATTTTAAATTTATGTTATTATTAGAAATTTAAAACTATTTTAGAACAAAATTTTAAAAAATAATATTTTATTCAATTGCCTAATTAAATTTGTTATTTAGTTAATTATGGTAGTGTTCTTTATAATTTCGCAAATTATCGCATGTTTTAATATAGATTTGTTTAGTTGTTTTGACTCGAAATTTGAGTTATATCACATTATCTAGAGATATGCAAAAGTAGAGAGAATTGATTACGTGGAGCAACTCTGAACTCACTTTCCACCAATCATAATATTTTTATAAAAACTAATATCACAAATTATAGAAGAAAATCTAAAATCAATTGTAAAATTGTATTTGTGTGGAGAAAGAAGCTCAAGAGAGAAAGCCAGCGATTGTGGCTGCCATTTATCTCTGACTACAATTCTTCACCTCTCTCTCTCTTTCTCTGAGACAAAAATGGTGGAATATGAACAATGAAGACGAAGCTTTCTTCTTGTTGTTCATGCATTAACCTTGTTGTTATGTTCCTCCCATGGCTTGTTACATCGCTCCTTTTTACTACAATCCCGTTTTGTCTCATCCCAATCGAAAAATCATTGATCATCACCATCGTTTCTCCGTCAAGCTCTTGAAGACAAGAATTCTGGTTCCTCGAAATTCCGCCATTGGCGACGGGAGCGTCTCATACAATACCCTAGTCTCCGAGGTGAGCGAAAGAATATTTGGGCAATTCGCTTCGGTATTGTTGAATTTTCACTAAATTTTACAAGATTTTGTGTTCTGAGAAAGGTAGATTGCGATAGCTCTGATCATAATTGTTAAATTGGATCTGACTTAATTGAGCTTCATGTTCAAACCCAATGGTAACAGTTTGAGGTCTTCAAAATGAGAAAGGATCGTAATTTGGGCTTCCTTGGGACACTTTTTTAGTTCAATTTCCAGATGTTTTAGCTTAACCTTTTGGTAAATTCAATGTTCAATGTTCAAATGATACTTCATATTCAAAGTTTGATTACATGTTTACATATTGGTGTTACTTCAGATTGTGAATCTTAAATTGTGTGGAAATAGAATCTGAGGCTTTTGGTTCCAAAATCAAACTTTTGGTTCTGTTTACATACTTTTTAGCTCAATCTTTTGATGAATTCAGTGTCCAATATTACACATTACTCAATGTTCGATTACATGTTTATTTACTTCATAATGGTGTGATATGATTGTGAATCAGGCTGTGAGGCTTTTGGTTCCACAAGCAAACTTTGATTCCTCCAAGCTCAAAGTCGAATTCTTAGGGGAATTGCTAGAGAACAAGACTAGCAGAGGCATTATTACACCGCGAACATATATACTTTCACACTGTGACTTCACTGCTAACTTAACGTTAACCATCTCCAACGTAATCAACCTGGATCAATTAGAAGGTTGGTACAAGAAAGACGATGTGGTTGCTGAGTGGAAGAAGGTGAAAGACGAGTTTCGATTACACATTCATTGTTGTGTTAGTAGCCCGAGTTTATTGCAGGATGTGGCTGCAGAGCTTAGATATCACATATTCTCCAAAGAATTGCCTTTGGTTAGTCTTCAATTTTCCTTCTTCTTTTTCACTTGGTTATTCAGAGTAACTTGATCTAACTCTCTTGACATAGGTACTAAAAGCTGTGCTCCATGGAGATGCATTTATGTTTAGAGATAACCCTGAGCTAATGGATGCTTATGTATGGGTTTATTTCCATTCAAGCTCACCTAAATACAACCGGATCGAGTGTTGGGGACCTCTCAAGGATGCTGCAAAGGTATATTATAATGTAATTCTTATGCTTCCTTTAATACAAATGTGAAACCTCTGATTTTTCTGTGTGTCTTTTGGTGGTGAAAGGGAAAGCATAAAGGCAATCATCAAGGCTTCTTGAGTTCAACTACTTCGAGGAAATTGGCTCAGCCTAAGTCTATTTTTCATACCCTGTTTACGTTTCTTCTGTGAGATAAATTTGTGCATTCTCTGTTATCTTTTTGCAAGTGAGATCTCTTTTATCATTTTAGTGCTTAAAACATTTGTTTGTTGGGTTTTAACCCAAAATTGGCCAACATTAAATTGTTTATACTTGGTAAGTTTTGACTTTTGAGTATAGTTTGTTAATGTTTCTTCGATACTATTTGACTATTAGTATTACCTAAATTGAATTCCATTAATCTACTCAATGTTGTCAAAATATAGTCCCTATGCAATGTACTGTAAAAGACTAAAAGTACTGTGTTTATTTCATGCCATTTTCTTTTGTACCAAATAAATGCAATCTCTACGGGTTAATGGTTTCACTATCTCTATATTCATCCTAGAGGTTATTACATTTTCGTATGAAAATGTTAAATCTTCGTACGAATATGTTGGGTCTGTTGTGGTACAGTGACAAAACAAAAAATTATATAATTTATAGACCCATAATGAATATCTGGTTTATATATGTACTTACATAACTAATATATTTATATCGTATATTTACGCAAAAATAATAATTTACATTTTTAACAAATTTACAAAATTATGTAAACCAAATATTAATAGAAACATTTTGGAGTAAGTATTAATCAAAAACAAAATGTCAATCCAGTTTTTATTAAAATTATGTTTTCTACATTCTATCAACTTTTTATGAGTTTGAGATTTTTTTTATCCTGCAATTCCATTTGATTCGAATGAACAAAATGTTTTTTTTATAAATAATATTATTTATTCAAAATAACGTATTATTTTCATCAAAAATATCTTTCTTTATCACATATAACTATTTTCATAGTTTTATCAAGTTGGGTTTTATTTTCCAACTTTTTTTTTGCTTTAGTTTTTTTAAACCCAAAATTTTTAGTCTTAGCAAACATATACATCTATTAAAATATATATTAATTTGGCTAGACATACATCAACCTTTTGACATATCAAATATTTTTCACTGAATTTTTTTAAAACATTTTGCTTTTTGAAGTAAGTGATGAATTTTAAAAAATATCTTTAAAAGTTATTGGTATAATCACATGTGGTAAACCACTACCAATATGAATTTGGTGCGTCGATTCACAAAACTCATGACTAGTATTACCTTCAAATCAATAGAATTTATACATTAAAATAAATATCAAAATTTCAATCTATATTACAAACAAAGTCATTGGTGGTAGATCGCTCCCAATTTGGGATATCGACTCACTATACTTGTTGCCATCATAAACGTTATTGTTAATGTTTTTCTAAATAATACTTTTTATTCGTTTTGCACAACTGCAAACTCGAAAAAGTATATTGGGAGTGAACGAAGAATTATCGTACATCCAAATTCTTGTTCTTAAGACATAAACACTTCACACAATTATCAATTTTCGTTAGTCCAATAAACGTAACAAAAGTTTTCAGAATTATTGTAAGAACGCGATTTCTACAATTTGGGTGACTGAATAATTATGCATAAAATTACATATAATAAAATATAATTACCGATACAAGAAATTGGAAAAAACGGATTTGTAGAAGCGAGACGTTCTTTCTTTAATTCTTAAAGCGACTCGTACTGTGACGGTTATATGGCGTTCTGAATCTCATGATATAACTACAAATATTTTGTCTTGCACAACCCGAGAACAAAATCAACGAACGATTTTCTATGTTGCACTCTCAAAAACAATATGTGAGGGATCTTTTGTGTATTTATTACACTTTTAGAACGAGAAAACCAAAGGTTTCTTTTTTTTTCCATAATTTTCTTAATGCTCACCATATAAGCTTATAAAAAGATTACTTTATTTTAATAAGAATTGATTTTTCATTAAAAATCATTATAATTTTTATGTTACAAAAAAATAAACCAAATTAATTTGGTTGTAACTTCTAACTTAACTATTTGGAGACATTGACTATTTGGCTTAATCAACAAATAACAAATGAGATTTGAGTCCAACCATAATAATAATTGTATCGACCATTGGTGCATTTGCTAAATTTCAAAAACTCAAAAATTGAGTTCGGTTATCTCATTCCATTAATACACCCAATTGTATCCAAAGTTTTGACTTTTGTTATAATTTTTCTGTTTGATATACAAAAAAAATTTTACCTCTAACTTTTAATGTGGAACAAATTACATTTATTCATTTTATTGTTATCAAACAAGCCACTTTAGACATTTATTTCTCATTCAAACGAATTTTGGTTTTAACGTTTTCGATAAAAAGCTCACCGGAAAGATCGATATCTACCTACGTAAAATCGAGTTCCAACACATTATACATTTATAAGTGTTAAAGTTACAATTTGAATATTATTAATAATTCGTTCCACTTTATGATTAAATATTATAAATATTTATTGAGTTTTAATTTATATTTTCTATTCTAATGGACTGTAGTAATTTTGGTTATAAATTAGTTTTCCTTAATTTTGTTATTAATGATGTTTAATAATAATTTATAATTATAATATATTTTGAAAATTTTACTGGCATTAATGCTTTGTAAACTTTAATGTGCTTTCAGTATTTTTCATAAAGATATAATTAAGTATTCAATTAAAGTAATATTTTATTAAAAAAAACTTATTTGTAATAAATTTAAATTTTGGTGACACAAACTTGAGAAGAAATGTCTTTTCTCCACCGGTTTCCCTCTTACTTTTTATGGAAAAGTATAATGAAAATTTCCCTCTTCCAAAAAAATTATTTGCTCTTTTTTTTCTCTTTAAATAACTACTACAAAATATGTGTATGGTCACGAAAAATCATAATTTGTGACTTTTTGAAAGCTAAGAAAACTACAGAAAACCACAAAACAATAATGTCACATTGCTAACACTATGGAAACACTATAAGTTTTTTTCTAGCGAGAATAGCTAAATATGACATCAAACTTTCCTTTAAATATAAGTTTAATTTGCATGAAATTTTTTTGCAAAACTAACCCATAAAAATAAAGAAATTATAAAAAAATTTTTACTATAAAATAATGTAGAAATATCAATTACTTTTCAATCTTTTTTTTCTTTTTGTGATTAAAATAGATTTTCAAGAAGTTTGTTTCGATAATGAGAAACAAAACAAATTTTTCAAAAAATCTGTTTTGTGAGCCAAATACAAAACAAATTTCTCAGAAAATTTGTTTTGTTTCTACTTACCAAATAAGATTTTTTGAGAAATCTGTTTTGTAAATAAATTATCTAAATCAAATAAAAATCATAAAATATGTAAAAAAAATTTTAAAATTGTTATTAACACAATTTATATAGATATCAAAAGCAAATAAAAATTATAATGAATCAAAAATAAGAATATTGGATTCAATGTCATGATATCAAATGTTTACTAGTTTTTGTTGTTATGTGTTGTGGATTAATAGTTGATATTTGTGTAGAGAATTCATGTTACAATTTGAAATATCAGGTGATAAGCTTAAAAATTTAGATTTACAAATTTTTAAAGGAAAATTGTTTGAGTTTTGCATTTACTTTCATATATTTAACATATACATCCATTTTTAACAAATTTTTTTATATTTAGTGAAAATTATTATTTAGGGTTTAGGGTTACACATACTTCTCGAGATGTCTGTCTTAGATTTAACAAACCAGATTTCCCGAGCAGTCTGCATAAATCAGAAATTAAATTCGACTAAACTAGTTTTCTTCAATGAGAATTTAAGGTTGTACAAACTTCTCGAGAATTTTGCATAAACCAAAATTTAACCAACCGGTATCGTATTGAATCCTCAAGGTAGACTTCCCCAAAAGTCTGCACAAACTAGGAATTTTACCAAATCGGAATTTCAATTTAATCTTACCGAAATTTAGGAAGCATCTTCTCGGGAAGTCTAATTTGGAACAAAAATACAAAGCACACTTCTCTCGAAGTCTACTTTGGAAATTCGCTTCGGTTAAACTAAAAATTTCACCAAACCGTAATTTTAATTAACCTTTAAATAAAATACAAAGCACACTTCTCGAGAATTACACTTTGTAAATAAAATACAAAGCAAACTTTTCGAGAAATCTTCTTTGTAAATAAAATACAAGACAAACTTCCTGAGAAGTCTGCACAAACCGAGAATTTTAGCAAATTTTGATTTGACAGTGATTTGATAGTTTTACCTAACCGATTTTTAATACCACTATATAAGCCAAACCCTAATAATTTTACCACTTATTTTCGAGCCCCAAAATTTTTTTTTCTCGTACCGCCGCCTAATATGACGCCGATATTCTCGTCGTCGATCTCTCACCGGCTTTTTCGCTCCCGCAGTAAGGTTCTCTCGCTCTCTCGCTGTCATATTTTGTATCTTGTCGTTTCTCTTGCTCTCGCAGTAAAACTTTCTCTCGCCTTCATATCCTCTCTATATCTCTCTCGCCGTAACTCTTTCTCTTATCGTTGTTTCTCTCTCTCTCTCTCACCCCACGGTAAGGTTTTGTCTCTCTCTCTCTCTCTCTCTTTCCCCCGCGATGCTCTCTCTTTGATGTGAATAGATCTAGGCGTTTTTTTGATGTTTTTTGTTTTTCATTGATAGATCTACATGTTTTAGTTGATGTTTTTTTATAGATCTATTTTTTTGTTTTGATTTTTGTTGGATTTTTTGTTATAGATATCCCGATGTTTCTAAGTCCGTTCCCCCACCGCCGTCGAAGGTATATGTTCAGTTTGGAAAAATAGTTTTCCAAGGTTTTTTCAAAAATAGCTTCTAAAGTTTGTTAAAATAATAATTATTTGGTGGTTTTTTGTTATAGGTTGATCTTGCGCCGTTTTAGAGTCTGCTCTGCCGCCGCACTCGTAGGTATGGTTCATTTAGAAGAAACAGTTTTCGCAATTTTTGGGAAAAAATATTTTCTAAATTTTGAAATTTTGTTTTCGTGAGTTTTTTAAAAAATATGTATTTGAATTTATTTTTTTGGTTGTTTTTGGTATAGCTTTCTCCCGCGACGTCTCTGAACCCACACTAAAAGCCAAGAGATGATGATTTATCTGCCTTAAAAATTAAACAAAACACTAAAAAAACAACAATGCTAGCTTATGCAACGTGCCAAAAGTGTTAGATTGCATAAACTTGGTCCCACTCAATAATCACTGTTACAAGAAAATAATACGGTGAAAAAATAATTAAAAACAAAAAACATGGTGGTGGATATGATCGTCGCTGAAGTCGACAAACAAAAAGTAAAGGTGTTTGATGATTGGTTGAAACTTGACGCGTAAGTTATCTTTCTTAGAATCTTGTTGTGAAAGTTATCTTATTTGTTATTTTTTAATTATTTTTTGAAATCTTGTTGTGCAAGTTATCTTGTATATTACCTCACACTAATACTCATTGTGATATCATTGTAGTGACACTTCAAAGAAATCAAATGCATTGTTTTTCACTCTCCAGAACCCATCGAAATGGCTTAACGATGTATTATATTTATCATCTTGTTATAATTGCAGACTTCATGTCATTATTGCAGACTTCTGATTAGTATTGCAGACTTCTAGTTAGCATTGCAGATTTCATGTTATTAATGAAAACTTTACATGTAAATATAGCATATGAACGATGAGGTTAACCTTTTACGGCTTTGTTCAAGAGCGATCGAATTTGCTTCGTTGATTGCATCTTCTGAATTTTTTTGGTCTAACCATCATAAGTATTTCTTGAATTCCATCGGGAATGTAGATGGTTTAGGGAAACTGCTCCCTCTAGGAGCATTTAACTATCTTGCAGGTACTAAACTATCTTACTGCAAAATCGGAAAGACATGGGGTCTCAAAGTTGATGACATTTATTCACTGTTGCATGTAATGGGTAACCATTGGATCGCTATGTGGATATCAATATCGATGCATCACATCGTAATATGGGACAGCGACGTCAATCACACGTCCGATGTTCGTATATTCGTGGTCGTGAAGCCATTCACTCAGATGATTCCAGCTCTTTTGAATGAGTTATCCCTTAAGTACTAGAAAGATAAATATCTATGCACCGAATACACACATAAATGCATTAAAGGTCATCGAGTTCCTAAAAACATCAAGAGTGGAGACTGTGGAGTGTTTACACTGAAGTACATTGAATGGCATGTGCTTGGATTGCCATTTCCTATTGCCTTATGTGATGCAAACATAAAAGCTATTAGAGAGAAATTAGTTGCCTAGATCTTCGACGAGACTAATCAACGTGGGAAAAAAGAAAGGTCGTATGAAATGTTTCACGTTTATGGATAATGTGTAGTATGACTTAGTATTAATAAGTTATGACTAGTTATGTATGTGTTATAATTATGGTACAGGATGGTGTTGGATATTTTTGTAACACACCATCGATGACATTGTGACTTCTAATTCATTAAAATACTTTGTTTCATGTTTCATAAAATACATACTTATATCGGCAGACTTTTGGGCAAACTTCTCAACAGACTTCTTTGCAGACTACTCATTACCTTTGTTGTCACCACATTATACACGCTATGCAAAACAAAAATATTAGTAAAAATAAATAATAGTCTTTTTAACAATAATGAAAACTAGACTTACACACTTCAGTTGATTATGATCGAGTTGTTTGCATTTTGAGCAAGTATATTGTTTGTGCGCTTTTTTGCTTCGCTCCTTTTCTCAACACAAGTTCAAGCAACGCTTGTTACCTAGAATTTATTTTTCGGCTAGGAAGACGTCGGACAATCGGCGGAAGACATTGTGCTTCGGAAACAGCTTGTTATTCATCATTTTTGAGAAACATATGTCATGACAAGTAATTTTTCGTGTAGAACAGACATACCATCGTAGACACATGCATATCAATCGTCATTGCAACTGCAATAGCATGTTCGCATGGTATTTTTTTAATATCAAACACACAACATCCACACTTATGATATTGTAAGTCAACAACACAATCTCGCAAACCTCCTGGCACATAGAACTCCCAACTATCAATGCGTTGCACTTTATCTTGACTGTATCATGTGAACGTGAAGCAAAATTTTCGAGAATTCTGCTTTGTATTATATTACAAAGCAAACTTCTTGACAAGTATGCATTGTATTTTATTTACAAATTATACTTTTATTTACAAAGTAGACTTTTCGGAAAGTCTGATTTGATCGGAATATATCTCGCATACTTCTCGAGAAGTTTGCTTTGGTGAAAAAAGGTTAGTTTTCTGCAATTGACCATGAATTTTTTCCGAAGCATATTTTTTTAGAAGTTTGTTTTGATCGGAATAAATCTCGTATACTTCTCGACAAAAAGGTTAGTTTTCTGCAATTGACCATGAATTTTTTCCAGAATTTTTTCCAAAGCTGACTTCTCGCGAAGTCTACTTTGAATGGAATAAATCTCGCAAACTTCTCGAGAAGTCTGCTTTAATGACAAAATGTTAGTTTTCTGCAATTGACCATGAATTTTTTCCAAAGTAGATTTTTTGACAAGTCTGCTTTGGCCGGAATAAATCTTGCAGACTTTTCAAGAAGTTTACTTTGGCCGAAATAAACTTTTTTTATCACTGAAGTAGCATACTTCTCGAGAAGTCTACGAAATTTATTCCGATCAAATCAGACTTCTCAAAAAGTTTGTTTTGGAAAAAATTCATGGTCAATTAGGGAAAACTAACATTTTTTGTCACCAAAGCAGACTTCTCGAGAAGTATGCGAGATTTATTCCCATCAAAGCAGACTTCTCGAGATGTCTATTTTAGAAAAAATTCATGGTCAGTTGCAAAAAACTAACATTTTTTGTCACCAAAGCAAACTTCTGGAGAAGTCTGCGAGATTTATTCTGATCAAAGCAAACTTCCCGAGAAGTCTAGTTTGAAAATAAATCATGGTCAATTACAGAAAACTAACCTTTTTGTCATCAAAAGGTATTTTTATTGACAAAACAGACTTCTCGGAAAGTCTGCTTTGATAATGAAATACAAAGTATACTTCTCGAGAAGTCTATGATCTAGAACAAGAAAATCATAGCCAAAACATGAAAACTAACATTGGATCTTGATTTTTAAGCTGGCAACTTCAAGGATGACCGATATAGATTTTTATAAGCTTGTTTTAACGAAGAGTGATGATCTTTTACAAAGTTTAAAGCTTTTGAAGATAATGTGAGCAGAGAAATTGGAAGAAAATGTAAGAAAAAATGAAATAGGTTGAGATGAATGAGATTTGATGAAGGAATAGAGGTAAATGGTAGGTGTGTCGATGACATTAAGAGCTCCTAACAACTACGACAATAGTGGTTATGTGCAATGAAAAATATGATATTTTCGTAATATTTTTGAAAAGTTTGTTAATAATGGTATTTTTGTTTTTGTTTTAAAAAATAATTATAAGGTAATGTTAAAATTGCAAATAGAATTATTTTTAAAAAATAAAAAATATTAGTTTTACAAAAATAAATTTAAGAAAATTAAAATTACAATTAGACAAATGTTTAAAATCTTTTTTTGCAAATCGCCCTTTTTCTATGGTTATAACTACATGTCTAATTTTTCTCCATTACTATTTTAACTTTTTCATATTTTTTTAAAACACAACGGAAAATCTACTAATTTGTGATTATATACATAATTTTTATTAGTGATTAGCTAATGGATGTAATTATGTAAAGTTCCTAAGATAGCTATGCTTATGATACGTAGTGTGTAAAATATTGGATGTATCCTGTGAGGCCGGACTAGTTCATTGTGTCGTGGTAGAAACTCCTAAGCTACACAGGATTACATAAATAATCATTAGAAATTATATTTTGATATTAAAAAGGTAAATTTTAAAAAATTGATGACATGGTATGAGAAAAAATGATATGGGTAAAAAAATTATAATATGACTATTAGTCAAATATGACATGATAATTTTAAATATAAATTTATTTTTAAAAAATAATTAAATTATATATATTAAATAAGAAGTGAGTTTAGTAAAAATATTTAATATCATGCATGTTTTTAATTTTATGATTTTATTTAGCTTTTATGTATTTAAATTTATTTCAAGTAATTAATTTAGTTTGATAAATTACGATGAATAATTTATATTTTGTTAATCATGGTTATTATTTTTATATGCCTATTGAGTTGTTATGTTTTAATCAACATGTAATTATATAATTTTTTAACTAAAAATTTTAATATTTAAAGGTGAAGTTTTATTTTACAAAAAATATAGCAAAAATAATACAAATCTAATGGTTAAAAATATTTATTTTATATAAGTCCAATATTTTAATATATATTTGTACTAAAATATAGTTCAAATATATTTTGATTATAAAAAAAGCATATTACAAATTGAAAAATATATTTTTACTAGTTTTAAATATATAAATATAAATAAATTTATTTTATATAATAAATATATAATATAATACATATAAGATCTTTATATAATATATAATGATTTGAATTTATAATATGTTATATATATACAAACCGTGTATAAATTATCTAGTTTTAAAGCTTTAAAGTTTGATCCATTAAAGCCAAAATGGGTTATAGAACTACTTATTTGGTAATTGTTTGCTACTGATTTGTCGGATAAGAGGTAACCTCTAAGCATTATTTGGCTTGGCCGGTGTTGATTCGACTTCTTCCTTCTATTATTTGTTTCTCTTGCTAATTGATTGTTACTTTTAGAACTAACCTTTTGGAAGCTATGCACCTTTGGGATAACAATTTGGTCCTACTTATTTAGTAGTTATATGCTCCACGGATATTAAAACGGCAATCTTTTAATTAGAATGGATCTTTAGAATCAATAAATTCTCACTTAGATTTATTTATCAAATTTGAGTTTAATGGATTTAAATAGGTACATATTTAAAATCTATTTATTGAAAAGGTTTTGATTCTAAAAATAGGTACATTGTTAAACCTATTTATGTTACAGCAAAAATAATTTAAAAATATATTTTAATAATAACTTAGTAATTAATTACGTTTTTGTGGAAAATAAAGAACAAAATCATATTTTACCAAGAAAATACAAAATTTGTTTTTATATAAAAAAATAGTAATTACGTTTTTGTCAAAAAAATATGCGAAGTTATGTTTTTGATTAAAAAAAAGTGGATTTATCCTTTTGATGAAAAATTATGGAATTAAATATTTGATAAAATGCAAAATTATGTTTTTAATGAAAAAATGTAGAACATACAAACATAAAAATTACTTTTTAGCCCAAAATTTATAATGATATTTTAACAAAAAATACATACATACAATTATGTTTTGACGAAAAATTATGGAATTACGTTTTCACCAGAAAAATGTAAAATTACATTTTTGATGAAAAATGCAGAGTCAAGTTTACTATAAAAAATATAAAATTATGCTTTTGACCAAAAATACCAACGTTTTTGACTGAAAAATATAGAAATCTGTAGTTGATAGAAAATTTCCAAATTATATTTTTGACGGAAATACATTTTTGATAAAATTACGAAAATACGGTTTTAATAACAATATTGTTTTATTCGCTGATAAAAAAACTACAAAAACTTAATATAACAGATACATATATCCACATAAAATTGTAAAAAAAATATGTGGTATCCGCCTTTTATACCGTTAGACAAACGAACATATATATAATTTTTTTTTCTTAATGTATAAACCTCTAAACATTAATCATCTTCCTAAATTCCTAACTCATTCACCACAAAGTGAGATATACTCACTTCAGACCACCACCTTAAAAACATGAACGCTAATAATTAAAGACATAAAAGTAAAGTTCTGACTCTATAAACCTAACTATATATATACTTTAGACTATATATTATTTCATGATACCCTATGCCAAACGTTGCTTTCATACCTCCAATTTTTCATTATTTAATTCTTTTTTTCACGTGGCAAGAACGTCTTTAAATTGGTCTTTCAAAATATTAATAAAAAAACAAGAATCAAACACATTACGACCCATCAATACAGAATCTTTTTTATTTTGTTTAACTTAGCCAACAAGTACTTTATCGTTTATTTAATTTTCATCCTTTTTCCTTTCTTTGAAATAGA
This sequence comes from Pugionium dolabratum, assembly GCA_018901945.1. Classification (NCBI taxonomy): domain Eukaryota; kingdom Viridiplantae; phylum Streptophyta; class Magnoliopsida; order Brassicales; family Brassicaceae; genus Pugionium; species Pugionium dolabratum. The sequence continues at coordinate 81,406 of JAEVFF010000175.1, read as the reverse complement.
CCGACCAGTCTCGTTTATTGTATATAAGTTTCATTCACACGTCAGCTTCCACTCATTTTGTTTGCGTGAGTTAGTATACATAAATTTATGATTTTTTATATTTTTATATCTTAAATTCATACATGGAATTGTTGTTTTGTCTTAGTGTCCACAGCAGTATTAGCTCTATTACACCTGTCCTAAAAGAGTTTAATCTTAAATAATCAGAATGTTGAAAGAATTTTTCTGTTGTGTTAAAGTGTAGAACTGTGAGTTATGTTTGTAGATATGTTATGGATTAGGATGGAAAACCATAAAAAGGACCAAAATCATGAACATGGAAACGGGTTGCAGAGATATAACGTTGTTTATTTGATTTAGTTTGTAATTTTTATACACACCTATATAAGAAGAGTTTTTTTTATTATAAAATTATGGCTTGATTTACATGGTTAACTACAAACTATATGATTTTTTTACATTTATATAACTAAATTAAATAATTATTATATTTGACCAAAATGCTATACGTAATATATTATATTTTTTATTATATGGTATAAGTTTTATTTATATTTTATGTATTTAATTTTACAAGAATTAAATTTTTAAATAATATAATTATGTTTTTGTTTTATATTTGAACTATATTTTGATGTAAATATATATTAAGAATTATGGATATATATATATATATATAATATTTTATAACTAATAGTTTTTTTGTGTGTTTTGACTATATTTTTGATACAATTAAGTTTCATTTTTAAATATTAATTTATTAAACTGAAAATTATATAATTAAATTTTAAAAGTAATAACTATAATTAGCAAAGTATATACTATTTAACGTATTTTTAATATCAAATTAATTAGTTGTTTGAAATAACTTTATATACACAAAACCTAAATAAACTATAATATTTAAAAATGTATTATATGAAACAACTCTAAATATATATTGACATACAAACATACCCAATATTTTTTGAATTTTTTTTACAAAACATTTCATATTTTTGAAGTTTTTTTTACTTATATGTTAAAATTTTCAACGCATCCCTAAATTTAACTTTTGATATAACAACATATAGTTGTCTATTAGTAAATATTGATTTTAATAAAAACAAATCAATTTTATTCTCGTTTATGTTCATTGTAAAAACAAAAACCATAAAAAATTGTCTACGTTGTTCTTGAAAATAAATTTAGCTTCGGACGAACACAAAAATATTTTGGAGAATACGAAATTTTCAATAACTATAAATATTTATGTTTTTAAAACAGTTATCCTTGTCGAATGAATTATCTTTTATTTTTTCCCGAAAAATCGAAAATTTCATCAGTATTAGTCCACGGGTTTTGAGAAATATGTTAAAATTTTGAAATATATTGTTAAATATTTTATTCACATCTTCGATATATGTAAGTAATGGATAGATTATTTTTTCATCCATAATTATCTTTACTACATCTTTTGTCACAAAAGCACATTCTAACATTATTTCTCGTTGTATTCCTATCCTCAATTATATGATTAGCTAACTGAGTAATTGTAATGTTGTGTTATTGTATAAACCATATTCATATTATTATTCCCAATATAGTATTTTCATAGCACCGACTTTTAATTTTACAGTGTGGTTACACAATCAAAGATAACATAATAAAAAATTATGTTAGAAGCACATTTATCAATACCAATAATATAACATTCATTCGATTCAGTCATTTATTGCACTCGTTTCAGTTTGAAGAACAAAAGTTTACAAATCGGTTTAAAAAATTATTATAAAAAATTATTAAACATCTACTGAACCGAATCTAATTTTAATAATGATGATAGATTTACTTATTTAGTTTTATCGATTCAGTTTTTATCATTAAAAATAAAATTTATATTTAAAATTATCATATCATATTTAACTTATCGCCATATTATTTTTTTCATTCTTTTCTAAACTCACATTTTATTGATATAAAAATTTTTTTCTTTCTAAATTTACTTTTTATTTCATATAAAAACTTCTAAATTTTGAATATTATATTTATAAAAATCTTAGATATTTTTTTGTGATATCTACCTATAATATATTTTCTTAACTCGTTATCCATTATTTTTGAAACTATTTATAACTCCATGTAACTCGGAATACTACCCATTATACCGAATTAGAAATGTTATTTAATTTATTTGTGAAATTATTTAATTTATTTGTGAAAAATAAATTTATGATTTAAATTATTATATCACATTTAATCTACAGTAATATTATAATTATTTTAAATAACACTATTTTTTAATGAAATGTAAGAATTTTACGGTATTTTCTAATGAAATGTAAAAATTTTCTTTTAAAAAATCATAAAAAATTTCCGATTTAACTATACCTACCTAAATTTTTCTTCCAGTCCATAAACAAAAATACACAACATAATTTGGTGAAAAACTCATCATATACATTTCAGACGAATAATCATTGTATTTGTTTTGGTATCCACTGATTTTGTAATCTTCAAACTATCGTGGTTGTAAGTGTGAATTATATATATATATATATATATATTTGGTAACTGAAGAGAATTAAAGTTTTTGAAAGCCCTTAAAAAATCCATATTTATCATACTTTATCACAAAATTAAGTTAATGGAATTTTTATATTTAAAGTAAAACAAGTATAGTGTTGACAAAAAAATGTTAAAACAAATATAGTCACAGATACAAAAAGACATTTTCAATTTGTTTACAGTTGTATACGTCTTTTTCTTGAAGTGTGATGTGACTCGCGTTGTCTTTTCCTCTTGACCTAAATGACGTCTTCCACTTTCTTTTCATCTTTGCACGAAGCTTTCCACCAAGTTTCCCGGAAAATTTAACTCTTTTTCTTCTGATTAATTTATAAAAAAATCAAACCTTTCTTCTTCACCAATCTTCAACTCTTCTATAAATTAAGAACATAACTTTCTCACTCTTTTACTAAAGCTCTTCATCGTCTTCTCTTACCAAAAAAAAATGGCGTCTTTCTATAGTCAAGTTCCTACTGTATCCTCTGTTTTCTCTCTCTATACATCTTTCTCTGCAATCACGATGCTCTTCCGTACAATCCTCAACGAGATTGTTCCTAAACGAATACGAGATTACATCACTCTGAAAGTTGTGGAATTTTTCTCTTCTTACTTTCAGTCGAGCTTCACGTTTGTCATCGAGCAACGGTGGGAATTTGTCGAGAATCAGACTTTCCGTGCGGCTGAAGTTTACTTACCGACGCGTCTCACCGGGCTTTCAACCGGAAAACTTCTAGTGGGTTCGAGCAATCTTAAGAATCCAGCAGCTGAACCGAAACTCGGAATCCCTGTAAACACAAAGATCATAGATGAATTCGAAGGGATTCATCTTGAGTGGACTCTTCACTCTGTTGAGACTAAGAAGTATCTCCCTGAGAAACGGTACACTCTGTTTTCTTTATTCATCTCTTTTGTCTGTATTCTTTTATTATGTTGTTCTTACAGTGTTGGTTTTGTGGATGGTTTTTTTTAAGGTATTTTCATTTGACATGTAAGAAGGAGTTTCGTGAGAAGATAATGACAGATTACTTCACTTACTTGGCGAAATCTGCAGAGAAGATAATGAGCCATCGAGAGAATCTCAAAATCTACACTTACAACCAAGACCGTTCCAAATGGGAATCCGCCATTTTCGAGCACCACACGACCTTTGAAACCTTAGCGATTGAGCCGCACCTCAAGAACACGTTGATCGAAGATCTTGACGCTTTCTCTAAAGGAAAAGACTTTTTCAAGAGCGTGGGACGCGCCTGGAAACGTGGATATCTTCTTTACGGTCCACCTGGAACTGGAAAATCATCGATGGTTGCTGCAATTGCTAATCACATGAAGTACCATATCTATGATCTTCAGATTCAGAGCGTTAGAGACGATGGTGAGCTTCGGGAGATTCTTACCTCCACCAAGAACCGGTCCATTCTTCTCATTGAAGACATTGATTGTGGAGCTGATGCTTCTCGTAGACGCCAAACCAATAAAAAGGAAGAAGATGGCGGAGATGATGATGATGATAATGGTGCGCCTCCAAAGCGCAAGAACAAGTTTGAAGTTGGGGTAAGTCGAAAACTCTCCTCTGTGTTTTTTTCATTATAACCTCTGTTTCTAAAGCTTTATGAATATTCTCTTTTTGTGGATAGATATCGTTGTCTGGTCTATTGAACTTTGTAGACGGACTTTGGTCAAGCTGCGGAGAAGAAAAAATCATTATATTCACAACAAATCACAAAGAGAAGCTTGACCCAGCTTTGCTAAGGCCAGGAAGAATGGACGTTCATATTCTCATGGACAATTGTACACCCTTTGTGTTCAAGAAGCTTGTGGCTATGTACCTCAAGATTGATGATCATATCCTGTTTGGTCCTATTGAAAAGCTAGTCCTTGAGGTTAGTGCAACTCCGGCTGAAGTCACGCAGCAGCTCATGGCCAGTAAAGATGCTGATATTGCGCTCAAAGGCCTCCTTGGATTCCTGGAAACCAAGAAGATGAAAAAGGAAGAAGATACCAGAGTGGAAGACGAAGGAGAGATTGAAGATGCTGAGACTAAAGAAGCAGAAACATAAGTGGATCCTCTAATGTTATTGATGACAAATTACAAGTAACTCTGTATTTTCAGTTCTTTTTGGCAATAAATAATTCATTTATGCATCTTGTAGAATTGGTTATTGAATGAACTTGTGTTATTACAATCACGTACAAAGGTTTATATGCAAATATGTAAGGTTCAAGATAACAAGTATCTCCTATATTCGACCAACTTAGATAACAAAAATTCGAAGTGAGAACGTCCAAAAGTTTTTTTCAAAATACCAACTAGTTGAATATTAGTATGAATGTGTTTTAGGATAATGATCACATCCTTAAATGCATCACAAACCGACATACCACACATGACAATAGACTTCTATATGTTTGGTTCTTTTATGAAAAATCGAAATAGCAGCAATGTGAATGGTAGTTTTGCTATCACTAAACAATTGAGCAAACGCAACATGACGCTACCCAATTCTTGTAACAAACTTTTAAACCATTTGATCTCCCATACTACAGCCGCCATTGATCTATTACCTATATTCCGCCTTTTCCGAAGAATGGGTTATTGTGTTTTGTTTCTTAGTTTTCCAAGGAGCTGGAGAACAACGAAGCATATTTCATGAAGCATAGCCACTTATTATGCACTTAAATACCTTCTAGTCAAAGGGCATGATGCACAATTAGAGTTGCAAAATATCGTCAAAAAAAGATCTGTGAGCAAAACTCATTGTCCTTACGAACCTTTCAAGTAACGAACGATTCGAAGCACATCTTTCCGATGAACATCCTGAGGAGATTGCATAAATGGTGAGAGAACATGAACCGGATAATTTAACTCATGTTGGCTATGTGTGATATAGATCAAACGGCCCACTAGACGATGATACTTCTTCTGGTCATGAAACAAAGGACTTTTAGCCAAAGCTAGTTGATGGTTTTGCTCGAGAGGTGTCGCATGTGGTTTCCAGCCTCGAAGGCCACTTTCACCAATAATATCCAAGGTATATTTGCATTGTGACACAAAAATATAATCTAATTCATTGCTTACTTCAATACCAAAGAAGTGTTTTAGTTTTTCCAAATCCTTCATGAAGAAACAACGACCAAAATATTCCTTAAATTTCTTAAGTATGTAGGGATGTCATCCACATACACAAGAACATAGCTCAAAACCTTTGCGCGAGTATGTGAATATTGAATAATCATTGTATGACGTACAAGGCCAAAGCGTAGCAACAAGTTGTAGAGCTTGGAAAACCAACAAAGGAGAGTTTGTTTTAATCCATATAATAGTTTTGTGTAAACGACAACCATATTCGGATGAAAGTGACGAAATCTCAGAGGTAACTTTATATACACCTCTTCATCCAAATTTCTAAATAAAAATGCATTGTGAATATCTATTTGACGAAACTTCCCACTGTTTGGCAGCTACTATCTTGAGAAGTGTACGAACCGAGGTCATCTTTGCCACCGGTGCGAATGTTTTGTTGTAATCATCTCGCTCAACTTGATTATTTCCTTGCACAACAAGGTGAGCTTTAAATATTTCAGTGGAGTCGTCGACATTATGCTTTACTTTGTAAACCCATTGATTACCAACTGCATCTTATCCCGGTGGTAAAGGAACGATGCTCCATGTATTGTTTATTTCAAGAGCTTCAATCTTTTTAATCATTTCTTTGCTCCAAGTGGGCCTTGAACAACTTTTTAAAAGTGTTGTGGTTCAAAAATCGCAGTAAAGTATATTTGAGACATATTGGGACAAAAGGAAAGGTTGATGACTCTGAGACATATTGGGATAGAGGGTAAAGTGTATTACCTTAGACCAAAGATGTGTTGGTGTTTGGAAGATTTTTACGGTTATGAAAAAGAGAATATATATTGAAAGTAATGAACTTTTTATTAACTTGATTGTATTACACTCAAAAACTTGATGATTGTAAACACTAGACTCGATTTCTATTTATATATAACGAAAAGACACAATTTGAAACGACGCGACTTTTTACTTGAAAGGACGCGACTCTATACTTGAAAAGACACGACTCTTTACTTGAAAGGACACGACTCTTTACTTGAAAGGTCACAACTATTTGTGTTGAACCAACACGACTGTATAAGTGAAAGGACACAACTTTACGAATTGATAATTCGTGACTCTTAATTATTAACTAATTTATATGAATGTGACTTTATATTATACGAGATTTGATTATACTTTAACACTCCCTCTTAATCATATCTCAGCTTCACTCCAAGCTTTCTTTTAATATCTTCAAATCTTGAAACGTTTAATGCCTTTGTGAAGATATCTGCGAGTTGATCTTCGCCTTTGCAATACTCTAGTTGAATGAGTCCTTTGTGCTCGGCTTCACGTACAAAATGATACTTGATCTCTATGTGTTTTGTTCTTCTATGTTGTACCGGATTCCTTCCAATTGCTACTGCCGATTTGTTGTCACATAAGATGGGGATGCCTTCTTTAAACTTTAGTCCCAAATCCTCCAAAAGTCTTTATAACCATATGGCTTGGTTTGTCGCTGCACATACGGCGATATACTCTGCCTCTACCGTTTATTGAGCCACTGTTTGTTGTTTACTTGACTGCCAACAAAACATAGCCGATCCAAGACTAAAAGCATAACCTGATGTGCTTTTCTTATCTTCGGTAGAACCACCCCAATTGCTGTCCGAGTAGCCTATTAATCTTGGTGTCTCCACGCTTGTAAAAAATACTCCAAAATTTGACGTTCCTTTGACGTATCTTAACACCCTTTTGGCTTCTTGATAGTGCTTCACACGGGGTGATGACATGTATCTTGAGAGATAGGAGCTTGCGTACATTAGATCAGGTCTTGATGCACATAAATATAAGAGCCCTCCAACAATGCTCCTATACTTAGTCGGATCTCCAAATTCCTTGTCATCTTCTACTCCTTTTCCTTGTTGTGTAAGTGGAGTGCTTACACTCTTGCTTTCTTTCATTCCAAACTTATTAATAAGTTTGTTTGCATATTTTTCTTGTGAAAGAAAAATACCGTGATCATCTTGAATTATTTCCATCCCAAGAAAATAATTCAACAATCCAAGATCCGTCATCTCGAATTCATTCTTCATATTTTCTTTGAATGTATTGATGAGATGAACATTGCTCCCTGTGATGATGATATCATCAACGTATAAGCTAACGATCAACACATCTTTTTCTTGCTTCATAATATACAAAGCCGCATCATTCATACTTCTTTCAAAACCGTTTTGAAAGAAGTATGAGTCTATTCTTCCATACCATGCCCGTGGGGCTTGCTTCAAACCATATAAGGCTTTGTATAGCCTTAACACCTTTTCTTCCTTTCCTTCAATCACAAAACCAGGTGGTTGTGTGACATAAACCTCTTCTTTTAGTTCTCCATTTAAAAAGGTTGACTTGACGTCCATTTGATACAATCTCCACTTCATTTGGGCTGCATATGCAAGTATGGCTCGTATTGTATCATGTCTTGATACTGGGTCAAATGTCTCAAGATAGTCAACTCCATATTCTTGAGAAAAACCTCTGCAACTAGTCTCGCCTTGCGTTTAATAGGATTGCCGCTTGCATCCGTTTTGATCTTATAGATCCACTTCACGCTTATTACATTTTTCTTCTCCGGCTTGTCTACTAGTTTCCATGTCTTGTTCTTCTCAATCATTTCTATTTCTTCATTCATGGCTTTTCTCCACTCTTTACTGACACAAGCTTCATTGTAAGTTTGTGGTTCTTCATTTGCGAGAAGGCAAGCTTCTATTATTTGAGCCACTTCTTCAACCTCCACTCTTGGTGCTATTCGCATGATTTCACTTATTGACTTGTATTTCTTTGGTGGTTCAGAAGTTTCTCCTTCTTCATTGTTATCATGGTCACCATCTTGAAAAGAAACAGGGCTGGAGATTTTTTCGGTTTGATCTCTTGATTCTTGTAGGTCATTCATAGATAAAACAACAGTCTTCTTGACTTCTTCTTTTCTATCCCAATCCCACTTCTTATTTTCTTCAAACTCAACATCTCTTGATACTTCAATCTTCTCGTTCTCCAAGATGAGAACTCTATAGCCTTTGGATTGATTGCTATAGCCGATAAGGATTCCACTCTTTGACTTAGCGTCTAATTTTCTCCTTTTTTGATCGGCAATATGCACGTAGCATATGCTCCCAAATATTTTCAAGTGTGATACATTTGGCTTGTGTCCACCCCACTTCTCTATAGGTGTCACATCATCTTCAATTGCCTTTGATGGTAGACGGTTTTGTAAGTAAGCCGCGGTGTATACCGCTTCTCCCCATAACTTGAGTGGTAAGCCTTGCTCAACAAGCATTGTTCTCGCCATCTCCACCAAGGATCTATTCTTGCGTTCGGCTGCACCATTTTGTTGTGGTGAATAAGGCAATGTAACTTGCCTATTGATTCCTTCTTCTTCACAAAAATGGTTGAATTCTTGGGAAGTGAACTCACCACCTCCATCAGATCTTAACGTCTTGATGGTATAATCTGATTGTTTTTCGATCATCGCTTTGAACTTCTTGAACATTAAGAAGGTCTCAGATTTTTGTTTGAGGAAGTATACCCAACACATGTGAGTATAGTCATCCAAAAACAACAGAAAGTAACGGCTTCCATCAAGCGATTTGTGTTGTATTGGTCCACATACATCCGTATGCACAATCTCAAGCTTTTCTCTTGTCTTAGTTTGAGATTCTTTTGGAAAACTTTTGCATGATTGCTTTCCAAGATTACATGCCTCACATACTTCCTTGTTGACTTTAAACTTTGGTAACCCATTTATCAAATTTTTGTCTTGCATTTGTTACAACCGTGTGTTGCCTACATGACCAAGTCTCTTGTGCCATGTTTCCATTTCCTCTTGTTCACTTGTATTCATGGCTTCTTCTTGTATTGAACTTAACTTGATTTTGAAGCTCTTTTGAGTCATTGGAATATCCATAATCTTCTTACCATTTGCATCTACAATGATGCATTTCTTGTCTTTAAAACATACTTGATAGCCGTTTAAAATAATTTGAGGAACGCTCAATAAATTTTTCTCCAAACTAGGCACCAAGAAAATGTTTTTGATGACTTTCTTGTCGTAACTTGTCATGACGGTAATATCTCCTTTACCGGCTGTCATTACTATTTCTCCGTTTCCAACTTTGATCGGAACCTTGATACTTTTATCGATCTTAGAAAAGTATCTCTCGTCTTTCGTCATATGATTAGTGCATCCACTGTCTACTAACCAAATATCTTCTCTTAATGTTGTTATTGCTTCTTCACTTGCATTAAACAACATGTGGTCTTCACCCAAGTCTTCCTCTTCGAGACTTACATGCGCTCTTTCCTTTTTCTTTGAGCGACACACATTTGAGTAGTGGCCAATTTTACCACAATTGTAACACTCCTTGTTACTTCTTTTATTCTTTTTATGATTGTTTTCTTTCGGTTTCTTCCAACACTCGTTTTCGGTGTGATTGCTTTTCTGGCAAAACTCACACCACTTCTTGCCTTGAATAACACGTCTCTTGGTGTTATCTCGTTTGAAACCGGATTTGGTTCCTTTTGAGCGAGCATTAAATGCTCCTTCATTAGTGTTTTCTTCTCTTGCAGCCATTCTTGCTTCATGTGCTTTCAAAATGCCGATCAGCTCTGTCATTGTTAGTGAAGTCAAATCGCGAGTTTGCTCCAAAACGCTAACAATGCTGTCAAACTTGGCTGGGAGAGAGATGAGTATCTTCTGTATGAGTTGATAGTTGGTTTTCTTCTCGCCATGATAAGTTAATTGATTCTCCAAAACAATTAACTTATCGGTGAATGTCTTAATATCTTCGTTATAATACATCTTTAGATTTTCGTACTCCCTACGCAATGATTGAAGTTTAAGCAATCGGACTTCAGGAGAACCTTGATACTCATCCTTCAATACGTCCCATGCCTCTTTTGATGTTGATGATGCCGCAATGCGTGAGAATATTTGATCAGTCACAGCAGTTTGCAAAATTTGCAATGCCATCGTATCATTTGACATCGCTTCTTCTCTAAGCGATTTTGCCCTTGCTGTTTCAGGGGTTTCTTGATCTTGTACCGGTTCGACCAGCACGCCTTCTTCAACCACAGACCATAATTTTCTAGTCCTTAGAATGGTTGCCATCTTAATGCTCCAGAAGTCGTACTTCTCCCCATCGAATATAGGGATCATTTGATGTGAAGAGCCTTGCATAATCTTGGCTTATTTTGCGATTAACTTATGCGATATCTTCTTGTTGCTTTTGTTCTTGCGATGAGTTGTAAACTAGTGCTTTCTCTTTTTTCCTCTTCAATTGTAAAGCTTTGATACCATGTTGGTGTTTGGAAGATTTTTACGGTTATGAAAAAAGAGAATATATATTGAAAGTAATGAACTTTTTATTAACTTGATTGTATTACACTAAAAAACTTGATGATTGTAAACACTAGACTCGATATCTATTTATATATAACGAAAAGACACAATTTGAAATGACGCGACTTTTTACTTGAAAGGACGTGACTCTATACTTGAAAAGACACGACTCTTTACTTGAAAGGACACGACTCTTTACTTGAAAGGTCACAACTATTTGTGTTGAACCAACACGACTGTATAAGTGAAAGGACATAACTTTACGAATTGATAATTCGTGACTCTTAATTATTAACTAATTTATATGAATGTGACTTTATATTATACGAGATTTGATTATACTTAAACAAGATGAAGCTTTTTTATGTATGATCGGAAAGAGCTTAATGGGAGTCTGGAGCACAAACAACATTATAAATGATGCAATCTTTCAAAAATGTCGGCTTAGTCTTTTCTCTTTTTCCAATGACCAAACATGTCGAATTAGAGGAGCGGAAATAGGAGGAGATGAAGCTGGAATAACATGAGTTATTCCAAAGTAGGAGTAGGCGTATCAACCAAAGGCAATATGGATTGATCAATACTACTAACAGGAGTACCCATACAACTGAAGTGGGCAACATTCATCATCATAAGTAGTTGATGTGGTCATTGGTCCAACCCCCACCAAACTGATCGGCCCAGCCGGCCCAATGAACACAAAGGCCGTAAAAACGCACAGAATGATACATGGGTATATCTTAATGATTTCAAACCTAACCAAAACAAGGCCAACCAAGACCGATCCTGGTATATAATCCTGACTCAAAGGATACACGGCAACATGGAGCTCATCTTAAACCAGGTCGGATCAAGTCATGCACCATTCATCAAGTTGGTATTGCGGGAACTTACCATATTTGAAACTTTTATTACATGAAAGTCTCCTAACATTTATTTGGAAACCAAGATACTTTGTGGTACTTCTAGGAGTTCCCTTAAGTAATTTTAAAACCCAAACACGCCTTAAACTAGGAAGGTCCATCCTTGCATTCTAATGAACCAATTGGAACAGTTTGTGGCAAGTGAAATGACTAACCGGTTAATCACTTGCAAACTAAAATATGGCATCAAAGAGAGGTTATTAAGGCCCTAAAAAAGTCCAAAATCAACCTACCATGCATCAACCACCATAGGATCAGGGGGATCCATCTTTCTAAAACTTGCCATATATGGACCCAAGTATACTTAATGTGTTCAAATTGAAACATTACTATTTCTTGCAACTTGGACACGTATTAAAGACTTTTCAAAGCATCAATGATGTACCTAGATACCTTTTATTCTCTGCTAAGCTCTCAAGATACAAGTATTTACGTTTTCATGTTGGCCAAACTAGACATTAATGGCCAACAACCATATACTTTACATGTACGATTTCTTTTTCTCTTTTTAGAGTTTAGGACTGTTGCTATGAGCAGTATATAAGCTCATCATGACCTTATTGTAAACTCAGACCAGCATTGAAATAAAAAATTGAATACAAATTATTTTCTTCAAAGCCTTGTCTTTGAATCTTGTTCTTCTTCTTTATAAACTAAGTTTGTGATTCACTTCCTTTCTATTGAAGCAACAACCAAGTTAGTTTCCGAGATTCAAACTCGCTTGGTTCACCTTTGATCATGTGATTCGATCAAAACCATCTCCTTTTAGTTCTCTTGCCCACTTAAGTCAAAAGAGATTCTCAACCTTTCGAGTCACGACCGTAGCACTTTTGAGATTGATACTCAATCTTACATTAGTAGTAGTATTAGAAATTTTGACCACGAGCATATCGCTGATAATAGTCTTGGTAGCAAATGGTAAAACATCCTAGCCAAACACCACATCATGAGAAACTAAAAACTCAGTAGTTGTAATGTCATAAAACTTCCAACCTTTCTTTCCAAAGGGATAACTGACAAATCCACACAGTCGGCTACAAGAAACGAACTTATCCCTGTCTCGAGTGACTCGGTGAACATAACAAGCTGAGAAAAAATTCGTAACTGATTATACATGGGGGAAAGCCATGAAGAAGCTCATAAGGGGAACAACCATCAATAACAAAAGAAGGTGTACGATTGATCAAATATGCAATGACCAAAATTGCGGCTCACCCCATAATTTAATCCGCATGTTATCTTGAAACAACAAAGCACGAGAGACATTAAGAATGTAACGATGTTTTCTCTCAAATCTACCATTTTGTTGGAACATAACATAACTTACTTAGACCATGTTATGTTCAGACAACATATCAAGTTATTGGTATTTTACTAATGTTATACGAAGTGTTCAATTTTAATTTTTGCTTAGCCAGTTAGGCATTTTGTGACTTGTATGGTCCAACTTGAAGAGAATATTGGACTGTCGTATAATATAAATTAACCTAGATAACCTAAGTCCTTTGTAGTATATATATATACACACACAGATTGTGATGTGAAATGAACGATTTACATTTGTTATTCTGACCATATATTGTTCTTGCTATTATTATGTGAATTTTAATTATTATAAATTTGTAATTGATGGGTTTTAAATTTTAATTCCTAATATAATTCTAAGTGCAAAGCAAATTGAATAGTAGCTGGGTATTACATCCTCAAAAAAGTAAGATTAACACATTAGAAATACATAAAACATTTAAATATACGTAGATACTAATTGAGGTTTTGATTGGTTGTCTAATAATCTAATTGTAGAGAAAGTAAGGACGAGTTAATTCAATAAACAAGATATATGGATAGTGGGCATGACACTTGATTTGGAGCACTCTTCCATTGACTAATGATTCTACATGTTCGATTAGATAAATTCCTACTTATAACACTATCTAGTAGGCTGATCCATTCTTGTGATATCGGTCCATTCACCAACTTATATACTACAAGTCTTTTGCACAGCAATGTATTGACTAGCAATCATTGAGTTCGAGTATAATCTGGTCTACATATCACTTTATGCATCAACTCCCGTTGGCTAAGATGCGATAATCATGTTCAAACTTACCTACACGTTCTGTCTACACTTATCAGGAGCAAAACATCATCGATCTAGATATTGATTAGCTACTTCAACTTTTAGCATTAAACACATCCTAAACATCAGGGATTTATCATCTAATCTATGTAAACAACCTTAAGTCAGTATCATATTCCCTTAATCTATTTTACCTACGATCTATACAGAAAAATACTCAGACATATTCAAATAAACAACAAGAATAATGAAATAGAAGCAATGAAACATAAGTGAAGAGGTAGGGTAAAAGAATTCTTAACTAGAAATCAAGAGTGTTAGAACAAGAGCTGGAAGCAAAATTTCCTCTTAAAAACGGCCATAGCAGTAAACTAGAAGAAAACTTAGGTTAAATGTGTTTTAGAATGGTTTATATAGTATCCCTAACAAATAAATTTAATCCCGTGACAAACCAGTTAACTTAAAATAGGTTTAGGAGAGTTTGGGCTCGGGATGGTCCAAGATCGGCCAGCTGAGATCAGCCTTATGGCCGATCTCGTGATGGACAGTGAGATTGTGTGGGTTGGCTCAAGATCAGCCTCATGGCCGATCTCAAGAATGGGCTGGATTTCGCGCATGGATCGGCAAGATCAGATAGCTACGATGGCCGATCGCATGGTGGGCTGGACTTGGTTCGGGATCGGCAGGTCTGGACAAGTGCGATCGGGCAAGTGAGATCGACCGATGGTCGATCGTATGGGCAGCTGGTTTCTGGCCCGGTGAGATCAACTTCCTGGATAGTTGATCCCGTAGCCTCCAGGAGACTCCTTGGCTATTTCTCCATTGGTTGATTCAATCTAACTTCTCGATGTATTTGAAAATATTGAAAACGTAGGCAAGATGCAATGCAAGTACTAACTTATAGAATACAATGACAAATCAAATGAATATGAATGGGTGCATAGAATTCGTAGAATACTAATAAATATAAGAAAAAAGGTAATGAAATACATTGCATAATAATGAAAAAATCATAGTTATTAATTATTATAATAATAAAATAGAGTAAATTTGAGCAAGCATTTGTTAATTTATATTATTTAATCCTATTTTAACACCAAAAAATTATACAATTTTTAATATATTACAGTATACTTTTATATTTTATATATTGCATATCAATATATTATTATGATAAAAAGTATTGTTGTATAAATGGATAAAATTTTCATTACTTTAAGATAATAAATGTTAAACATCATATATCTCATATATCTCATGTTCATATTCAAAATATTTAATTGCATACAAAACTATTTGCATCGTATCAATGAGTAATTATAAATTTTTTTCATCATAATTGGTTTTCGGTTAGAAACCAAATATTATTTATCTAAAGAATTTTAGCTATATCTATATATATATATATATATAGTTGGTCCGACACAGTGATCTAATATGTGATTTTAATAATTATGTTAGGTATAAATCTTTCTTGAAATTGAATATTTGAGCTATCAACAAGAGATAAAGTTCAATTCACACACTGATATTCAATGAGTTAATCTTTCCAATAATTAGGGGAAAAAACATAAACAAGTACGAAAAAAACAGTAAAACAAATTATCTTGATCATAGAAGTTCAAAGGAGCATTCATTTGCATAGTTTTAGCAAGTTAGATGCCATAAAGATTTACTAGCCTTAATTAAGTGAAAAGGTCACATATATCAATTGCGATCTAAGTAATATTGATGTCGTAGAAGTACAATATCAACTTCTAATAAATCTAGAGATCACACAAAACGTGATAGACATATTTCGAAAAGAAAATGAGCAAATAATGAAACTAGCAAGACCAAAGAAGCAAATAAGTATGAAGGATCTCCATAAAAGGCATTAACCCTCACAAAGAAAAGAAATATAAGCATTTGGTTATGATAATGATAAGATATTACAACTGTTTGTCTCATGCGTGGAATAAAATGTAATCAAAACCAAATCGACGTCGATAATATTTTTGAATGAAATAAAGTAGTTGATAAAAATTGAAATCATGAACCATGGTAGAATAAAATTGTCGAAAAATGTATACAAAGTGATGATTAGCCAATCATAGAAAAAATCCTTAAATACAAAAATAAAATTTATTGGAAATAGATAAGTATTTGGACTAATAGTCCATACACGTAAAAGTGTAAAACCAGTAGAATATAAATGGCTATTTGTGCGAAAATGATGAATATTAACTGATTGTGAAGAGACATACTATCTTATGGTGGATGCGATTACTTTAAAGTCCCTTATCAGTAAGTAGTTGACTTATATGACCAATGTGTTTGAGCACTTTACTTATAACTGAAAAATGTATTTTCTTATGACAAGAAAGAAATCTAAAACATTAAATAAGAGCATATAAGTATGTATATAAAACAAATGTTTAGAAGAATGTATGTAAAAGGAAATTTGGACCTAAAGACCAAATAGATCAATGAATGCTATTTTAGTGAAAAAGATGTAATGTACTATAGATCCAATGGCCTAAAAAATATAAGATAATCATATAAGTTTATGCACTAATCTTATGTTTATAATAATTCTCCAAAAATGATATATATTATTGAAATGCATCTCCTGAAAAAGATGATTATGCGGGAAATAAATATGATGATGTGTGTGGTTGTACTTTTTTTTCTTTATAATGGTTTTATTTTGTGAATAGATCTTTACTAAAATGATTTTATCTCTACAAAACTTTATGAAATAGAAAATAGTTCATATGAGTTTTATTTAAAAAGAAAACTAAAAGAGAAAGATTTATATAAGAACACTAAACAATAATAATCTTGTTTTTAGATTGATAAGAAGAAGGGAGATTGCTCTCGGCAATCATAAAATTGAGATTCTAATATTCAATACATTTATATATATATGAAAATCATTTGCTAGAAAACCTTAATTACATGGATTTAAAAATACATGAGCTTGAATGATATATATTGGGCTTGTGCTTTAATATATTTTATTTAGTTCCATGCTAAAGATTTAACTAGGCAACAAAGAACATATAAATGACAGCTAGCTAACGAAAAATATAAATATGAAAATGTATCAAGTTTGAGTTCTTTTACTCATAGAGATGTATCCGACAAAGAGAATAAAATTTATATTTCTATTGTAAAGATAATTTTATCTCTACACTTTCCTTTCGTTTTCTTCTCTTTCTCTCTCTCTCTCTTTCTTGTGTGAAAAATATTAAAAAGTACAATGAATGATATGCTAAAGACACAAAGAATTTAACGAGTTTGGATCCAAGAAGGTGTCCTATGTATCCGCTGGAGATTTCGTCCGGAAAATCCACTAAGAAACTTAACTCAAACCGAGCTGCTCAGTCCTTTACAAATCATTCACGATTTCACTCTTTTCTCTCATTTTTCACACACAAAGAAATTCTTACTGATGGTTATATATATACACAACCTTCATAAATTTTTTTTTACCTTAAATCCGAGTTTATCTATGGTCATCAGTCACTTCTTGCTTGTTGTTAATCCCGAGGAGAAGACGGTTTTGCAGGCCTGCTTCTTGTCTCCACCACGGACTACTATCAAAGTGTTTATTTGTAATAGAGAGAGAGTAAATGTGGTGAGTTTCAAGAAGAAGATTGAGTTTACTTTGCAGATTCCACTTCTTCTTCTTTCTTCCTTTTCAGCTGCCTGTTCTTTTCCGGAAAGAAAGGACAGAGGAGTACTCTAAAGAAGGATAGAAAAATAGAGGATACTTATTCATAACTAACCGCAAAAAACTCCACTTTAGTTTGAATATATCCTCAATTTGATTCTGATTCTTAGAACCCATGGATTTTTCTATCTCCGGTAGCTTTAATCTTCACTTAGTACTTAGTGACTTGGAATTTTGAACAGCTCTAATTTTTCTTGGAGGTTGCTCACTAGAACTGTTTTAGTAAAAATGTCTACATGATTTCAAACTATCGATATTTGTAACCTTTATTTCACCTTCAGAAATTTTATCTTTGATGAAATGCAATCTCACATCTATGTGTTTAGTCTTTTTGTGATGTACATCGTTCTTACACAAATATATGGTACTTGGTGAATCGCAAAGTACCTCGGTATATTCTTGAAAGAAACAAAGTTCTGCTGATCTTAGCTATATAGCTTCCTTGGCTGCCTTAGTTAATGCCATATACTCAATCTTTGTTGTGGACAATGCTACAACCTTTTGTAATCTAGATTTCTAGTTTATTGTGTTTCCACCAGCTGTGAAAACAAAATCAGTTATTGATCTCCTTTTATCTAGATATGCAACATAATCCGAATCGCAAAAGCCTTTTATCTCAGCACTGTCTTGTTTTCTATATAGTAGCCTGAGTCCTATGCTTCCTTTGATATATCTTAGGATCTACTTGACTGCTAGTCAATAGTCTTTTATTGGTTTACTCATAAAGCTACTTACCACACACAATGGGTATGCCAAATCTGGTTAGTGCCGATCATTGAATACATGATACTGCCCACAATATTTGACTAAGGTATGGACTTCATATATTCGTCTTTTATTTTTAGCTCATCTTCACCTGCTGCTCTGAGTTTGAAATGAATCCCCAGTGGTGTGTTAATACTCTTTGACTGGTTCATTATGAAGTTGTGCAATACCTTTTTCAAGTATTCTTCTTGGGATAATTGTAATGTTCCTTTTTCCCTGTCCCTGTTAATCTCCATGCCCAATATCTTTCTTGCTTCTCATAAGCTTTTCAGTTCAAACTCCACACCTAAAATATTCTTTAGTTCTTGAATTTTTCTTTGCTCTTGGCTACAATAAGCATATCATCGACATATAGGAACATATATATGTAAGAATTATCATCAAACTTTTGGAAGTAGATGCAACTATCATAACTAATTCTTTGATATCTTGCATCCTTCATGAAACTGTGTTAAATTTTTGATTCCACTGTCGATGACCTTGCGTTAATCCATATAAAGATTTTCTCAAAAAAACATACACCTTCTTCTCCATCTGAATTGATTCTATATCCTTCTGGTTGTTACATCAATATGTATTCATGAAGATTTTCATGTAGAAAAGCAGTATCCACATCTACTTGCTCAAGTTCGATATCCAAATTTACTACATACGACAGAATAATCCGTATAGAAACATGTTTTACGACTAGGGAGAAGATCTCCTGATAGTGTATTCCTTTCTTTTGTAACCAATCTTACCTTGAATATTGGTTGTTTAATCCTTGGAATCCCTGACTTCCTTTTGTAAATCCATTTACATCTAATTTATTTTCCTTTAATTGGTCTTTTAACTAGAGTCCATGTCTGGTTCTTGTGTAATGAGCAAATTTTCTCATCCATAGTCGTTTTCCATCGTTTCCAATCTTTGTCTCTCATCGCTTCATCAAAACAATATGGTTTGGATAATTGCCATCTTCTACCATTATTGACGCAAAACTTACCACATTGGAATCATCAAATCTAACTGGTCTCTTGGTTATTCTCCTATCTCTATCTATAGCTAGTTGGTAGTTTTTGAGATGTCTACTTTCATCTTCAGACATGTCATCCAAATCATTTTCTTCTGAATTTGGTTTCTCATCATGAGCTTCTTCAACATTCTGATCAGCTCTACCTAAATCAATGAAATCACCTTGATTTATTTCATAAATGAGAGCTAAATGAGTATTTTAAAATTCTGATTCTTTAGTCTCATTTAGATGCATGTACATCTCATCTTCCTAAAAGATTGTGTTTCTGGTGATCACAGATCATTTCACATCTAATAACCAGAACTTGTATCTCTTTACTCCTATGCGATATCTAATGAATATGCCTTTTCTTGCTCTTGGACTTAGATTTCTTTGATCATTGTGAATGTAAGCTATTAATCCAGAAACTCTAAGCTCTTCATATCTTGGCTTAGAACTTGACCAAAACTCTTTAGGAAAATCAAAATTTATGGTTGAAGATAGTGTTCTGTGATCTAGTGAATTGCAATTACTGCAGCTTTTGCCAAAAAACTTTTTGGCAGAGCAGATTCACTAAAAACACATCTTACCTTGTCAACTATAGTTCGATTCATCCTATGCAATTCCATTTTGCTGAGGTGTGTAAGTACAAGTTTTGTGACTAATCACTTCTTCTATACATAGATTATCGAATTCGTTATTGCAGAACTCAAGACCATTGTTAATTCTTAATATTTTTTTATCTTTCTGCCCAACTGATTCTCTGTCATTTTTTTCCATTCCTCAAAACTCGCAAAAGCTTCATCCTTCTTTTTGAGAAAATATATCCATGCTTTCCTTGTATAGTCATCAATAAAAATGATGAAATATTGACACTTTCTAAGTGACAATGGTACATTAGGTGATCCCCATATGTGAATATAGTCTAGCTTTCTGTATATTCTTGCCAACTCCAAACTCACCCTATGTGATTTCCCATACATACTTTCTTCGCAAAACTCCATATCAATGACTTTTGAACTGTCCAAATATCCTTTCTTCAGTAGGATTTTCATTCCCTTTTGACTCATGTGTCCAAGTCTTCGATGCCAAAGTTTAATTTTGTGACGTGATCCTACTATAGTATTAATATTTCCCATCATGCAAGATCCATTCAAGATGTATAATGTATCGGTCTTCTGTCCCTTGATCAGAGTTATGTATCTTCTAATAGTCTTTATTATTATTCCATCCTTTAACTAGAAATAGCATCCTTGATTTTCTAATGTTCCAAATGATATTAAGTTTTTAAAAATTTCAAGAACATACCTCACATTGGTTAAGAGGATTATCGAATTGTCTTCATTCTTTATTTTTATGTTGTCAACTCGTCTCACTTCTGAGTGAGTAAGTATCATTCGCCATCTTTACTTTACAAGTACATGTTTCATCTAAGCTTAAAAACCATTCTCTTTTTGGTGTCATGTGAAAGGAATACCCAATGTCCATTATCCATACTTCATTAATCTCCTTACCAAATGACAACATGGCTTCTGAAACCATAAGGGCAATTGCATCTATGATTTGTTTTGTCACATTTGATGATTCTCCTTTTCTTGTGAAGTTGTTCTTTTGTTGCTTATTTATTTCTTTCCAAACAAAACACTGCTTCTTTTTAATGATCATCCTTGCCACATATCCAATAGGTATTATTTGCTTGTGACTTTGATCTATTCTTCTGTTTGCCTTTGTCAAACAATTTCTCTCTTCTTCAGGTCTCCCTATTTCTTGAAAATATAATCCTTCTAAGCTAGATTTTGCCAATTTTCCATTAGCTCATAGTTCAAGTTTTTTTTACTTGATCGCCACCAATGATTTCATCCAAAGATAGTGATATCTTTCCATATTTCAGAGTATCTTTGAATTGATCAAATTTTCTTGGAAGAGACATAAGTAATATAATGGCTTGATCTTTATCTGACACTGAAACTTTAACATGCGGAAAATCCGTTATTAATCTTAGGAAGTCGGTTAAATTTTCATCAATCGTCATACTATCATTCATCTTGTAGCTGTAAAGCTTTTTTAGATATATTCATTTAGGTAAAAACTTAGCCATGTATAGTTGATCTATTACCTTTGACATTACAATTGTTCTATTCTTTATGATTTTCTCGAGAACATTATCTCATACGTTTAGAATGTTAGTAGATATAACGTTCCTCCTTTTTTTAATAGTGTTTTCTCCCTGGCAGCTTCATCTTGAGTTGTTTCTGTTGTAGTTTCTTCTTCTGTGTCACCTGTTGAAGCTTCACCTTCTGGCAGCTTCTTGAGGATGAATATTCAGAACTAACCCTAACAATCGCCATTTTAAAGTTTTTGTCATAAATTAATTAGATCATTACAAATAAATAAAGTGATCAATATGGATCATATAAGACACCCACTCATTCAAAAAATATCGATGTTCGTGTTCTACAGATTCGGTCAAACGATAATTTAACGGATTTAATTATCAAGAAGTTTCCAACTTTTAATTTCAAAAATTTAAGGTCATCATATTGAATTACATCGTTCTTGACAAATGTACTCAAAGGTAGAGTAAATACGCGATTCATTCTTTGTCTTCCAACCATAGTTATTTCCATTGCATTTTACTAGTATGTTTCTTAATGATACAATCAATTATGTGCATTACAAACTAATTTATTATAATGAACATACAAAAGAAATAACAAAAATTATTAAATTGATATTCATTATAAACATATTTTTTTAAAAATATTATAGATTTCATATTAGACAATTGACAAAATATCATTTTTTAAAGTTTTTGTTTAATTTAAATTTCCAAAACATCACAAATTTAATGTAAAAGTAGTTTTCCAAAACATCACAAATTTAATATAAAAATATTTTAAAATTTTTTTATAAGAAAAAATTAATCCCTAAATTGGAAAAAAACTTAAATATAATATTTTAATTTTATTTATAATTTATTTATTGTCAATATATATTTTTACAAAATAATATATGCTATTTTGAAATTTTAAGTATATAATGATAAATTTGAAACAAAAACTTAAAAAATTATCATTTTTATAGTATTATTCTTTTAGATATATTGTAATATTAAATTAAGNCAATTCCATTTTGCTGAGGCGTGTAAACACAAGTTTTGTGACTAATCACTTCTTCTATACACAGATTATCGAATTCGTTATTGCAGAACTCAAGACCATTGTTAATTCTTAATATTTTTTATCTTTCTGCCCAACTGATTCTCTGTCATTCTTTTCCATTCCTCAAAACTCGCAAAAGCTTCATCCTTCTTTTTGAGAAAATATATTCATGCTTTCCTTGTATAGTCATCAATAAAAGTGATGAAGTATTGACACTTTCTAAGTGACAATGGTACATTAGGTGATCCCCATATGTGAATATAGTCTAGCTTTTTGTATATTCTTGCCAACTGCAAAACTCACCCTATGTGCTTTTCCATACATACTTTCTTCGCAAAACTCCATATCAATGACTTTTGAGCTGTACAAATATCCTTTCTTCAGTAGGATTTTCATTCCCTTTTGACTCATGTGTCCAAGTCTTCGATGCCAAAGTTTAATTTCGTGATGTGATCCTACTGTAGTATTAATATTTCCCATCATGCAAGATCCATTCAAGATGTATAATGTATCGGTCTTCTGTCCCTTGATCAGAGTTATGTATCTTCTAATAGTCTTTATTATTATTCCATCCTTTAACTAGAAATAGCATCCTTGATTTTCTAATGTTCCAAATGATATTAAGTTTTTAAAAATTTCAAGAACATACCTCACATTGGTTAAGAGGATTATCGAATTGTCTTCATTCTTTATTTTTATGTTGTCAACTCGTCTCACTTCTGAGTGAGTAAGTATCATTCGCCATCTTTACTTTACAAGTACATGTTTCATCTAAGCTTAAAAACCATTCTCTTTTTGGTGTCATGTGAAAGGAATACCCAATGTCCATTATCCATACTTCATTAAACTCCTTACCAAATGACAACATGGCTTCTGAAACCATAAGGGCAATTGCATCTATGATTTGTTTTGTCACATTTGATGATTCTCCTTTTCTTGTGAAGGTGTTCTTTTGTTGCTTATTTATTTCTTTCCAAACAAAACACTGCTTCTTTTTAATGATCATCCTTGCCACATATCCAATAGGTATTATTTGCTTGTGACTTTGATCTATTCTTCTGTTTGCCTTTGTCAAACAATTTCTCTCTTCTTCAGGTCTCCCTATTTCTTGAAAATATAATCCTTCTAAGCTAGATTTTGCCAATTTTCCATTAGCTCATAGTTCAAGTTTTTTTTACTTGATCGCCACCAATGATTTCATCCAAAGATAGTGATATCTTTCCATATTTCAGAGTATCTTTGAATTGATCAAATTTTCTTGGAAGAGACATAAGTAATATAATGGCTTGATCTTTATCTGACACTGAAACTTTAACATGCGGAAAATCCGTTATTAATCTTAGGAAGTCGGTTAAATTTTCATCAATCGTCATACTATCATTCATCTTGTAGCTGTAAAGCTTTTTTAGATATATTCATTTAGGTAAAAACTTAGCCATGTATAGTTGATCTATTACCTTTGACATTACAATTGTTCTATTCTTTATGATTTTCTCGAGAACATTATCTCATACGTTTAGAATGTTAGTAGATATAACGTTCCTCCTTTTTTTAATAGTGTTTTCTCCCTGGCAGCTTCATCTTGAGTTGTTTCTGTTGTAGTTTCTTCTTCTATATCACCTGTTGAAGCTTCACCTTCTGGCAAGCTTCTTGAGGATGAATATTCAGAACTAACCCTAACAATCACCATTTTAAAATTTTTGTCATAAATTAATAAGATCATTACAAATAAATAAAGTGATCAATATGGATCATATAAGACACCCACTCATTCAAAAAATATCGATGTTCGTGTTCTACAGATTCGGTCAAACGCTAATTTAACGGATTTAATTATCAAGAAGTTTCCAACTTTTAATTTCAAAAATTTAAGGTCATCATATTGAATTACATCGTTCTTGACAAATGTACTCAAAGGTAGAGTAAATACGCGATTCATTCTTTGTCTTCCAACCATAGTTATTTCCATTGCATTTTACTAGTATGTTTCTTAATGATACAATCAATTATGTGCATTACAAACTAATTTATTATAATGGACATACAAAAGAAATAACAGAAATTATTAAATTGATATTCATTATAAACATATTTTTTAAAAATATTATAGATTTCATATTAGACAATTGACAAAAAATCATTTTTTTAAGTTTTTGTTTAATTTAAAGTTCCAAAACATCACAAATTTAATGTAAAAGTATTTTTCCAAAACATCACAAATTTAATATAAAATATTTTAAAATTTTTTATAAGAAAAAATTAAACCCTAAATTGGAAAAAACTTAAATATAATATTTTAATTTTATTTATAATTTATTTATTGTCAATATATATTTTTACAAAATAATATATGCTATTTTAGAATTTTAAGTATATAATGACAAATTTGAAAAATAACTTAAAAATTGTCATTTTTATGGTATTATTCTTTTAGATATATTGTAATATTAAATTAAGTTTATCTTTAAAATTTATAGTTATCTACAATATTATATATATTATTCACATATTAATATAATAATAATTTCTTCATATTTTTTTATTCACCAGTCTTTTTTATTAGTGATCTATTCTTTAGAAATTATATTTTTTGTCACTTTAGAAATAGTATAATCATTTACCGGTTAGAAGATACCTACCGTATTTATAAACCAATATGGTATTAAAGTGCTAATATAATAAAATATAGAGTTTTTTTCTGTGCCTATTTTGCTAGCATGTCCGTCTGACAACTTTTCTCCCTCGGTAGATGTGTAAGGGAGAATTCTGGAAAGTGCTTCCAAAGTGTTTCGAACTCCTCCAATTCTAATGAAAAAGCTGGCCATCCATCTAGGTTGTTGACTAAACTGATCAAAACTATGCAATCTATAACAAACCTAGCATAGTAGCATTGCATATTGTTCATGCTAAACATAACCCAAGTGAGGCTAAGAAGTTCCATATGAAGTGGAGATAGGCTTTTGTGATTGTCTTTCAAGCCCAGAAAGTCGCTTTTTCCATCCTGGAGTTTGAGAATCCAACCAACTCCCACCGTCGGAGCGCCCTCTTTCCATGATCCGTCAATGTGGCAGAAAAAATGGCGGTTGTGATAGGGATGTAGTTCGGGTAATTCCCCCTCTTTCGACACTTTCCTTTCTACTTCTTTCGGACCAATGGATGAGTGCCAAAGTTCATATTCTCTATGGGCCTTATCCAATATCTCAATGGTGGTCCGGTCCTTATTGTTATCTACTTTATCATTTCTTACCTTCCAGATGAACCATAGGATCCATGGGAAGCTCTTCACATCAGGATTTGTCTTTACATCCTCTGGGATTTGCCATAGTAGATAGTCTATATTGCCGAATATGCTATCCATCAGAAAATTGGCTGGCGCTGAAGGAATATGAGATAAAGCCCAAGCTTGGCGAGCCGACGGGCATAAAAAAAAGTGTGTAATTAATACTTTCCATATAGCACCCACAAATCTCGCATGTAGCTTCTCCTCTTATATGTCGATAGTAAAGGCGTCAATGGGTGGCTAGTGCCCCTGAAAGGGATTGCCATATGAAATGTTGAATTTTTCTTGACGTAGTAATCTTCCAAATAACATGTTTGAGTGGAGAGAGAGACGGTCGTTGGAGGAGGAAACCTATTTTAGGCGAGCACCATTTTTGGAGCGTCTCATATATGGACTTAATGGTATAGGCTCCCTCTTTTGTGAGATGCCAACAATACATACTCATTACTCCCCGTGAATTTGGTTTTAGGGAAGTAATCAATCTTGCATCCTCCAGTAGGAAGCACCTTTTCAGCTCTTGAATCTTGCAGTAGTCAGTTTCTGGATGAATAAGATCTGCTAGTTTTAGCTCAGGATAATGTGGTTGATAGAGGTTATTTGGAGGTCTTGGATAAGTATCCGGTATCCAAGGGTCACTCCATATATGGTCTTGAGGGTTATTTCCCATAATTTTCTTTGTCCCTCTTTCCATAAGATCCCTTGTTGACCCAAAAATCCTCCAGCCATAGGATGGCTGATATGGTTTCTTGGCCTGAAACACATGGTACTCTTTGAAGTACCGCCCTTCACAGGACACGAACCACCAGTGACAGGAGCGTTTTCTCTAAACGCTATAGCTGTTTGGCTAAGAGGACTTTATTGAAATTCTCAAACTTCTTAAAACCAATACCTCCCTCTGCTTTAGGGAGGCAAAGTGAATCCCACGGTAGCCAATGTATGCATGTCCATAAGGCCCCATAGGTCCACAAGAAATTAGTAATTGCACTTGTAAGTTTTTTGCATAGAGACTTTGACAATTGAAAACATGACATAATGTATGTTGGTGTTGCCATCGCTATGATTTAATCATGACTTCTTTGCCTCTCCGAGAGAAGAATTTTGTCGACCAACCATTTATTTTGTGCTGAATCCACTCTCGAACATAGGCAAATATATGGGCTTTTGACCTTTTTAGGTTTTCAGAGATCCCCATATATTTTCCTATGCCTCTGTCTTTTGAGATCCCCAATTTTTCCTTAATAGCTGATTGAGTATTTGGCGGTACCTTTTTACCAAAAATGATGGTCAATTTTTTGTAGTTGATTTGTTGTCCCGATGCCTTACAATAAGTATCCATAATGTTTGAAATTGAATTACACTGGTCGATTGAGACCTTACAGAAGAACAAACTATCATCCGCAAAGAACATGTGCGATATTGATGGACTTGAAGGAGCCACAACAATGCATGTAATCTCTCGTGCTGCCTTGGCTGCATTCAAGTTAGTGATTAAAACTTCTGTGCACATGATGAACATGTAAGGCGATAGGGGATCCCCCTAGCATAGTCCACACAATGGAAATATCTACCCTTTGGTGATCCGTTTATCAAGACATGATAGGTGACCGTATTAACACAAGTCATAATCCATTGTATCCATCTCTTCTCAAATCCTAGTCTTTCCAGTAAAGCTGCTAAAAAGCTCACTCAACCCTATCATATGCTTTGTTCATGTCTGTTTTGATTGCAAGGTATTCTGATTGACATTTCAGTTTTGAACTTAGGGCGTGGAAAACCTCCTACGCGATAAGGATGTTATCAGAGATCACCCGTTCTGATATAAAAGCTGACTAAATTTCTGAAATCATGGATGGCAGTATTTCCTTCGGTCTCTAACAAAGAACTTTAGATATTATCTTGTACCAAATATTACACGGGCTTATAGGCCGGAAATCAGACATTAATTTCGGTTTTCTATTTTTGGGATAAGACATATATTATATTGGTTTCATTGAGCGTTGAGTCTAATTTCTCATGAACCATAAAGTTTTTAATCATCTTCATTAGATGATCTACCAAGATATGTCAGAACTTTTGGAAGAAGAGGGTTGTCATCCCGTCTGGGCTAGGGGTTTTTTCCGAATGCATTGAGAATAATGCTTTTTTTATATCCTCTTTAAATACTATCCGAGCAAGGCGGCAATTCATTTTTGGTGAGATTCTAGGTGACATGTGCGCCATAGATGTCTCCATATCTGAACCCGTGTTAGGGGAGAATAACTCCTTGAAGTAATCCAAGACTATCGCTTACCAAACCAGAAATTATATTTCTTGCGTGTCACTGCTTTACGTGCAGCTGAGTTGCACACCGGTGCTTTGCGAACCGCTGCTTTGCGAGCCGTTGCTTTGTGAGCCGCTGTTTTGCGAGCCGCTGATTTGCGAACCGCTACATTGCGAGTCGCTACTTTGCAAGCCGATGCTTTGCGATCTGCTGCTTTGCGAGCTGTTGTTGATTTAAGAATTATATTTAAATATCAAATTAATTTATCTTGAAATATTAATTTTATAGAACCTTCTCTCATCATTATTAATGAAAAGTTGATGTTGACATAAACAAAATTATGAAATGACAAAAAAAACTAAAATCTGTCCCAAAAAGAAGGATGATCTGATAAAAAATTTGTAAAAAAATAAATGAAAATAAGAATTGGTGCTCGCTCTTATTCAATGCGTCCGCCTACAAACTAAACCCAACACTCTTCTTCTTCTTCTCCTTCTCCCTCGAGGTTTCTTCTTCTGCTCCGAAACAATTTCTCCCTTTACCATCTTCCAGATTTTCCTCTGTTTATTCTTTTTGATTTCACATACACCAAACCTGACAGACCCGTCTTCTCCTAAACCCTTTTCTTCCGTCGCTCCCCCTCGTGGGGATGCCGAATCTTCTTCACTTGCCTCCGATTCTCCGCCTCATGCCATGATTTCTTCCAGAGATCCCAACGCCCTCTTCAGTGGTGGCGGAATCAGGTTTCCCTAAATATTGAATCTCGCTACCGCTTCGTCTATTTGGGTTTCAATAGGGTCTTCGATTGTTGATTTTGAATTTTGTTACTCTTCCTGTTTAGCTTCCTAGCGGGAAATCGGCCTGTGAAGTTTAGTTATGGGTATTCTAGTCTTAAGGGTAAGCGAGCAACAATGGAGGATTTTTTCGAAACCAGAATATCTGATGTCGATGGACAAATGGTTGCTTTTTTCGGTGTGTTCGATGGTATGTCTCTGTAACACATTTCTCCCTCTCTCTCTCTCTCTATCCCTCTATTCCTCTCTGTGTAATATCATTATGGTTTCTGATTGATTTTGTGTTTCAGGCCACGGTGGTTCAAGAACTGCAGAATATCTTAAAAACAATCTTTTCAAGAATTTAGCTAGTCATGATGATTTTATCTCAGACACGAAGAAAGCCATTGGTATGAATGAGAAGATTTTGGAGTCTTTTAGTAGTTGTTTTGTTTCTCTTTCTCTAAGACTTTGCCTTTTGGTTTCGCAGTGGAAGGTTTTAAGCAGACGGATGAGGAGTACCTAATTGAAGAAAGCGGGCAGCCAAAAAATGCTGGCTCAACCGCATCAACTGCTTTGCTTATAGGGGATAAGTTGATTGTTGCCAATGTTGGTGATTCTAGAGTTGTTGCGGCTAAAAATGGTTCAGGTTTGCTTCTTGTTTTTTTTTCTTTCCTTGAATACTAAATTGATTACCTTCCCTTTCAAGATTGTTCTATATGTGAAGACGCTCTTTGTTTGTAATGTAGCTGTTGCACTCTCTAATGATCACAAACCTGATAGATCAGATGAGCGACAAAGGATTGAAGATGCTGGTGGCTTCATAATCTGGGCTGGTTAAGTTTCTCTGTTTTATTTTTCTTACGTGTGCTTGATTCGTATTTATCGTGAAAAGTTAGCTGTGTAGGACAGGAAATGTATATATATGTGATACGCTGTTTTGAAGTAGTTTGTGGTTTAGGCCATTTACTTATTAGTTTGGTCCTTTGGAAAACACCAGGAACTTGGCGAGTTGGTGGAATTCTTGCCGTCTCTCGGGCATTTGGGGATAAGCAACTTAAGCCATATGTGATTGCCGAACCAGAAATTCAGGTACTTTGATCGTCCCAGGCTGTCGTGCTTTGGATATTCTTAGCATATGTGTTTTGGATCACATTTGTGGTCGAATAACCAAATGTGATGTCTTTATGATTGCCATTTTTGCTTATTGCGCTCATACTTACACTCAGTACTCTTATATCTTCTTAGGAGGAGGATATAAGTACATTGGAGTTTATTGTTATTGCTAGTGATGGACTGTGGAATGTGTTGTCAAACAAGGTTAGTTTGCAGATAAAACTCATCGTAATTCATTTGCTTTACACTACGATTAGCTTTGAAAATGCATATTTCTCTGAATGGGATGAATAGCGAATGATTTCTAGATCAATCAGAAAGAAGGTATTTGAATACCTATGTAACCAGTAATCACACTTAGAAAAACTGCTTTTGCAGGATGCCGTGGCAATAGCAAGAGACATTTCAGATGCGGAAACAGCATCAAGAAAGCTAGTTCAGGAAGCATACACACGGGGTAGCTATGACAATATCACTTGCATTGTTGTTCGATTCGAGGTATCTTGAGAAAAAACATAGGTTCCGCTGTGAAATGTATCATCTTCAGCTGTTGACATTCCTTCCATGTGGTCGTTATATAAATTAAAAACAAGATATTATTATGAGACTCTTATGGCCTGACGAGTCGATGATCAGTCAAGAGCTAAACCGACACGAACCAAACTCTATATATATGGCCAATTCTATTTCTATTTTTATTTTTAATTGTCATTAACAGAAGACTAAGTCTTCCTCGTAGCAATAGGTAAATTTTCTCTATTCCTACATGATTCCACTTTGCTTCTATGTCTTAATGCTTATTTAAAGGCTCATAAAAGGTAGATTGAATTTGCCTAAGAAAATTGTTCTTGTGTTCTTAAGTCATTGGAAACCTAATGTGGCCATTAATCTTCTATCTCTCCCTCATTCTCTCCACTCTGCTATCTTGTTTGTTTTTCATCTTCTTGGTTTCCAGGTTCGTGGAGACCTTTAAGAGCAATGTCAGTGGTCTTACTCGCGTGACTTCAGCTGGTGCTGCACAGCTGGTGCTGCATTGACTTCAGCTGGTGCTGCATTGACTTCAGCTGGTGCTGCACTCACTGCAAGGACAAGATCCAATGGGATAAATCAAAACATGGTCATCAATTTTGAGGTACAAAGCCACAACTTTCTTGAACACAGTGTGCAATTGTCCATTAGAATATAAACGTCTATTGGACCAAAGCCCGTTGACAAGGTTCAATAGAGCAAACAGAAATAGTTGTCCACAAGGGAAGACTCATAAGGTTCAGAGAAAGAGAGGTGTTAATAAATTAGTCCCAATTTCAAACTTCTTCTTGCCCATTTAGGGTTAACCATCTTCTTCCTTTTTTCTTGGTCTGGCCTTTACTTGAAGCAAATGTCTTCAATGAGAAGAATTGATTGGTTCTTGGTCGAGGTAAAAGTCTTGTGCAACTCACCATTGTCTTTAACGGATCTGATTTTGGAGATCATAGATATTTGACTTCATCTGATCACCATAAGGGATTTTCCGGTACCTGGTGAACCGTAAAGAAAGATACCCAAGTTTACAGGCCTGCCCCAGACTCTTATTAGAAGTTTTTTCCTTTAGAGAAAGCTTCAAGATCACAAAGATATTCTTCTCTGCTGATTTCGTCAAGAATGTGAAGTTAATCTGATAATATATTCTCATGAAGCTACTTACATGGAACATGAAGAAAAAAAAAGATTAAGATTACAGTCAAAGAGTAGACAAAAGAGTGTCCTGTTTCTCTAACGAATACAACGTGTTACAAGAGTTGTTCGTTTTGTAACCGCATTAACTTGTGGATGCGTCATACGGTCAAACGTTGTTCGTTTGATCGCCACAGCTTTCTACGGTCAAACGCTGCTGTCGACCGCAGAAAATTGCGGTAAAAAATTTTAATCGGTGCGAAATTATATCGTTTACGATCAAACAATTGCGATATAACCTGCGTCGACAATATGCGGCGATCAAACGAACAACAATATTGTTGTGTCTAATCGCATCATCTGACCGGAGGTCGCTGTCGCAGACGCTGCGGCAGACAAACGAATAGTGCTACAGTAAAGAAATCACCAATGCCGTAGGACAGAATGGTAATGCTCTAAAAATTTGTAAGAATCTGAAAGAATAAAATTTATAAATATGAAAATATGTGGAAAATATTTACATAAGATATTTGAAAACTATTAAAAATTTAGAAAACACGATAACTTATGAAAAAAAGTGTTTATATATTACGTATAAGAGCATAAATAGTTATTTATGTACTCTAAAACTACGACATATTTTACAATATTTTATAGAAATTTTTACACTAAAATATCTATAATTTAAATATTAAAATTTTCTACTACAAAAAAAAAGAAATAAGATATAATAATGTTTCTAAAAAAATTCTAGAATTTGGATTTAACTTGAGTTTGATGCAAATAATAAATTATTAGATAAAAATCCATAGTTAAATTTGATCTTTTTAATAATAATAAAATTTTGATTTTGTCAACCAACCCGATTTTTAAACAGAGTAATTCAAATTGACTTTTTGATAATAACTTGGTGAAGAAGATATTTGTAATGATGTTCTCAGTTCAAACCTCCAACACTTTAGTTGTACCATAATTTTGAATTCTTGAAATCTTAAGAATACTTCTAATTTTTCTTCACATAATATACTCAATTGTATCGTAAACCATGTAACGAAATTAAAAATATAAAAATGTTTTCGTCGGATCCATCAAATCATTATGGATGCTCTCCAATCGGGACACTGCATCATGAAGTCTAACTGACTTTCCATTTTGAAAGCTTTCACAAAGCATCTGGTTCGTCTTGAATTTTCGACTTTGGAAGTCCACTGATCAAATCTTTATTCACCATCATCTTAAACTTAGTGATATTTATATGATCAACCTTATATGTCACATTAAGCATTTGTATTCATCTTTTTCACGTAAGAGTTTGAGCCGGATAAAACATATCAATCTTTAACCTGTTATAACGTTCACTTTTAACTCTTGAATATATTTTTTTTAATAATTTAATGTCTTTTGGATCAAAGAGAACATAGTTATCTGAGTGTAACACATTTACCAAAAAAAAACGATTCTTCTTTACTCCAAAAACATGATACACATTCTTGAGAGTGGTTAGGGTTTCCATCATTTCCTTCAATAACCGTCTCTTCTTTCTCGACATAGTTAATTGAATTATCTGCAGATATCATAGTTTCATTTCCGTAATGAAGTTGAAGACTTAAAAATAATTTCTCAACTCCGGTAATATGATGGCTACAAACATAATCCACAATCCAATTATTTCCATGACTTTAGTTGTGGATTTACTTGAATATGCACCCTCCACCATGAAACATTTTCTCCATTTTTCATCTTCAAAATGACATTTTGATTCCACCATATTTTTTTCTTTTAGCTTAACTTGATAATCATTTTTGAGATGCCCAAGTTCCCACAATGATAGCAATTGAATCGTTTCTTGTATCTTGTACAAGATCCTTTATGTTCATCATTTTTCTTTGCACAAACATTTTGCTGGTGTAACTTTAAAGCTTTGTTGCCTCCGAACTACAAAATGGCTCCCCAAATCTTTATGGATTCTAACTTCAGCCTTTTGTGGGGACTAGTGATTCTTGCGAAGCCAACAAATTTTTAAACTCATCCAAAAAATATTGTATAGTTCATACTTGAACGGAAGTAACAAATAGTGTATATTCATATCGTAAACCTAAAATGCTGGATCATTTCAATCGAGCTTCTGAAATAAAATCCTCCAAATTAAGAGTATTGATCACAATAAAAATTTTATACCTTAATAAAAAACTATGAGATTGAAGACTCCCCCTGTTTCGAATTTTCCAAATTGTTTTCTAGCAAATGTAGACGACCTCTTTGTTCTTGTTGAACAATTTATTTAATGCCTTCCAAATAGGACTTGCACATTTACATCTCGAGAAATGGTCAAAACCTTGAAGATATTGACATCTTTAAACAAATTATGTCAATCATTTTTTCGTGTTCATTCTTTTTCGCTTTCCTGATTGTAGATCTTTGATACAAGTTTGGGATCGTCAGTCACTACGCTTTCGACCTATACGAAGAGTTTCAGGCAAAAAACTCGGTCTTGTTGGCTTTTTGGATAGTTTAAGGTGAAGTTTAATGGCTATGGGATGAAGTGAACCATACAAGCGATAAATGGCCTCACGACAAATGACAATCTCAAATCGAGGATATTTGAGTCTCGACTAGACTTATAGAGAAAACGAGCAGTTT
This sequence comes from Pugionium dolabratum, assembly GCA_018901945.1. NCBI lineage: Eukaryota > Viridiplantae > Streptophyta > Magnoliopsida > Brassicales > Brassicaceae > Pugionium > Pugionium dolabratum. The sequence goes on along the minus strand of JAEVFF010000175.1, from coordinate 47,052 downwards.
TGCTTAGACAACTTTTTGTAAGAAAATTTGTTTAGATAAACAAAAATTCGAATGACAATGTTAAAGAATCCTTATTAATCTACTCGATAATCTTTCCTTTTAAGGTTCAAATCACAAGGAAAAGAAAAAGAGTACAATGTGTTTTGAATATAAATATAAAAATGGAAACTAATAAAAGAAAACTATATATTATCACCTAAAGACTTGCTGAATCAATACAAAAACAAAACTAAGTTCATAATAGTAGAGTAAATGTAAATATAATACTTATCTCATTGACCTTCAACCATGAATTCATTCGAAAATAGAACCTAAGATTTAAGTGTGGTTTGATAAAGTGTTTGTCCATTAGAGTGATCGACGATTATCATACCCATGGCCAAGTTGCTTTGGTCTTAAATTAGGAGTTTTTCGACCAACAAACTAAATTTGTGGTAGAAGACTCTTGCTCTATTCCTTGTCATAGCTCCATTGGGTATAATAGGGGATGCAACTTCCTCATCTCCCATATCTTCGGGTTGGCCATTGGTTTGGACCTTGTTTTTCAGCCTGCCGCTTGATCTGGCCTTATCGTTAAACTCGCGACTTGGTTGGACCGTGTGTCTTTCATGTTCTTTGGCCAGCCAGTTGGTAAGGCCAATTCCTAGTCAGTCAGTTGATTTGGAGCCTTCATCAATTTTCTCCTGAGGTTGTTGTGTTACACCAGAGCATCCCATAAATCCTACCTAATAAGTATAACTTCATACATGATTTGCATAATGATATTTAAATTGTTTTAAGATATCCATTTCAATCCAACGAACAACTTTTTATACTTAGAGTAAACTCGAATTTTTGTTTGTCACTATAAATTACACTTCGACTACAAAAAGGTCAGAAAATACCATAAGTATCTTCGAACCAGAATGGAATATAAGTGCTAATATAAGAAAAAATAGAATTTCTCTGTCGAGCTTGTTTGGCAAAAGTATCAACGTATGAATTCTTCTAGGTAGGTAAGGGTAAAATCAAGAAAATGCTGTCGAAGAGACTCGAACTTTAATCTCCGCAAAAAGCTAGTCAACCATTTGGTTCGTTAATCAAACGAATGAGATCAGTCGAATAGGTAATGAACCGAGAACAGTAGTGATGCATGTCATACAAGCTAGTCATAGCCCAAATGAGGCTAAGAAACTCCATATGCAATGGGGAAAGACCTCTATAAGTCTCTCGCATATCCATAAGGTCGTTTGTTCCGTCCTGCAGTTTGAGAATCTATCCCACCCCCACCATTCGCTCATCCAATTTCCACGAGCCATCTATGAAGCAAAAAAATGGTGTTTGCGTCAGAGATCAAGAGTGGTAGGATTCTTCCTCTTGGCTCGCGTCTTGCTCCACTCCTTTCGGAACGTTGGATGAGAACCAACCGTCACTCTCCCTTTGAGCTTCTTGCAAAATATCTAGAGTAGACCGATATATTATGTTGTAAACTTTATCATTTTGTGCTTTCCAAATGAACCTTAAAAAAAGTGTTCTAGAAAAATTCATACAATTAGAGGAAGGGGGTACAATTTTATTTCTATTGTATCTAATGAATCTTGGGGTATTTCTGCCCTTAAATTATAGATACTATAGATACTATATATAGATCTATACCTTTTTTTTACTTGTTTTGTTTGATTCTTTCAAACATAACTAATTTAACCTTTCTTTTCGAATATGTATTATGTATAAAGTATTATACATTTTTTTTGAACAAAAAAAGATAACGGGATAAAGGATGATTGCAATTTTTTTACTAAAAATACGTTTACTTTGAAGAATATAAACTTATCAAAATTAATAAACCCTATGCCAAGAACCATATTTGAACTGGTGACACGAGGATTTTATTAAAAAATCTTCAAATTTGTGTTTTGTAACAAAGAAAGTCACAAGTGATATATTGATAGCTATATGGATATCACTTTAGTGATAGCAAGACGGATTACTGGTAATTTTTCATTATTATCAAATATCTATTTTTGACAATAAAAATAGATTATTTTCTTGACTTTGTTCATTAAATTTTATATTTAAAGAATTCATATCGAGATTCTTAACACGATCAAGATCGGAATTTTTTATGGAAACAAAAAAGTAACTATACACAAAAAATCAAGAAAAAAGTAAAGTCCAAATATACCCCAAAAATTGACTTTTTTTCTTATCCTTCTATGTCATTTATGCAAAACAAAAAGAATTATGTAGACAGCGAATTATTGGGCAGAGCTGGATTTGAACCAGCGTAGACATATTGCCAACGAATTTACAGTCCGTCCCCATTAACCGCTCGGGTATCGACCTAGGAAGAATATATTTTAATTTTATGGATAATCCATGATCAACTTCCTTTCGTAGTACCCTGCCATTCTTTGGTTATTAGGGACATCCCGAAAACATTCGGTCGAAATATGGCTTTCAAATTAAGTCTGGATTTTTTATATGTCATAATTTTAAAAACGAAAAGATTTTTCTAAATTTTATTTATTTATAAATAAAACAGAAACAAATTTTCATAAACAGAAATACAAAAAAATTACTAGTTATTAATCATATTAATATTATATTATTAATATTAGAAACTATTAGTAATAGAAACATGGAAATATTACCTGAATGGTATTTCTTTCCTGTATTTCAAATACTTCATACAGTGCCTAACAAATTATTGGGTGTTCTTTTAATGGCTTCAGTACCAGCGGGATTATTAACCTAGTGGTTTTGTTGTAGAATTAATCGTTTTTTTGGAATAATTACCAGCCAAAAATATTTTTTAATTTCAAAAATTTTAATTATTTTTGTAATGACAATTGGAATGATATTAACTCTTATATATTTATTATCTATGTCATGCCAAATGTTCTATGGATATAAGTTAATTAATGTCAAAAACTTTTCTTTTTTGATTCTGGACCCGAGAGTTATTTCTTTCAATCTCTATTCTTCTACCCATAATTGGTATTGCGATTTATCCTGATTTTGTGCTCTCATTAGTAAGTGACAAGGTCGAATCCATTTTATCTAATTATTTTTATGGATAGTTTTCAGGAAATAAAAAAGCATTAAATTGAATTGTAATCAAAGGTCTGGTATTTGTATTGTGAGAACCTTTTGAATCATTGCATTATTTGATTCAAAAGGTTCTTGATGATTTACTACTAAAACTAAATTTGATTTCATAACTTATATGAAGTTTTATACAGATACTATTCTTTTTTATTTGGATTCCTTTATTTTTTGGTAAACTTTATTATATCCATCTTAGATTGGAGTTCTTCCGGAATACGTCAAATAAATAATCAAAATTTCCATAAAAACTATCTAGAAGAAATATTAAGGGTGCTGAGAAAATATTTGATAAGGCCCAAGTCTGATGTGCAGGGGGGGGGGGGGGCACAGGAAGAGCACATAGTTTATATTTTCCTCGTCACCCCCACAGATCTCGGATGAAGCTTCTCTCCGAATATGCCAATGACAGAGACATCTGTTGGTAACTAACGCCCCTGTCAAGGATTTCCATAGAAAATGTTCGATTATTTTTGATATTTTAACCTTCCAAGCAGCCTACTTTAGCGGGGTAAGCAATGGTCGTTAGAGCAGAAAATCGGTTTTTGGGTCCTCTAAATTTGATCGTGTAGACTCTCACCTTTGTAAAATGCCAACAATATTTGCTCCTGTCACCTCCATGAGTTTGGTTTTATGGTAACGATCAAACTTATATCTTTCGGCATGAACCACCTTCTCATCTCTGGAATATTCCAACCACCATGGTCGGGGTGAGTAAGATCTTCTATCCTGAGATCAGGAAGTCAACATTGATTCAAAGCTATTAAAGGTCTTGGATATAAGTCTGGAACCCATGGTTCATCCCATTCTTGATAGTTGAATCCGGTGCCAATAAGTTTCCTTGCCCTTTTGTCTACTAAGTGTTTAGCAGACCAAATGCTCCTCCAGCCATATGATGTACGGTAGGGTTTTTTTTCCTTAAACACATGTGACTCCTTATAGTAACGAACCTTCAGAACTCGTACCACTAGCGATGTTGGTTATCTCGCCAGTCTCCATAGTTGTTTTGCTAGGAGGGCTTTATTAAAATCGTCAAAAGATTTGAAGCCAATACCTCCCTTAGTTTTAGGTGAACATAGCGTTTTACATAGGATTCAATAGATTCCTAGAGAAAACTCGCTGAGAACCACCAAAAATTGTTGATTGCACTAGTAAGCTGATTGCAATAGTAAGCTGATTGCACAAAGATTTGGACAATAGAAAACACGACATCATGTAAGTTGGTATAGCCATAACCACTGATTTTATCATTACATCCTTTTACTATTGGTAGAGAAACTTTTCAGACTATCCGTTAATTTTATGTTGGATTCGATCTCTAGCATAGACAAATACTTGGGTTTTAGACCCCTTGAGATTTTCAGAGATCCCCAAATATTTTCCTAAACCTCCCTTCCGTAGAATCCCCAACGTATCCTTGATAGCTGATTGAGTGTTCTATGGAACCATTTTTCCAAAGAGACTTTCGACTTCTCGTAATTGATTTGTTGGCCTAAGGCCTTGTAGTGAGTATTGAGGATACCCATAATTCATCATCAAAAGCTCTTACAGAAAACTGAAAATTACATGAAAGTGTCCAACGTGTTCTTTATTATGTATGTTCAACAGATGCCTTACACAAAAATAAACTTTCATCCGCAAAGAATAAATGGAAGATTGGCGGGCTTGTCGGGGCTACATGTAAGCCGGTAATTCTTTTTGAATTCACAGCGATATGCAGGTTAGCAATTAGGACTTCCGTGCAAATGATGAACATATACGGTGATAAAGGATCCCTTTGTCTTAGACCACATCTTGGTGTTATACATCCCTTGGAGGCTTTGTTTAGTAACACGTGGTAGAAGACCGAGTTGACACAACCCATGATCCAATTAATCCACATCTCCTACAGTCCAATCTTTCCATCAAGACCGCTAAAAACCTCCATTTTACGCTGTCATAGACTTTGCTCATATTTGTCTTAATTGCCACATATCATGTTTGAACACTCGACTTCATATTCAAAGCGTGAAAAACCTCTTGTGCAATAAAAATATTATCCGAGATGACTCTCCCTGAGACGAAAGTTGATTAGGTTTCAGAAATCAGGAAGGACATGATTTTCTTCATCTTATGGCAGAGAACTTTTGATAGAATCTTATAGCAGATATTACACAAACTTTTAGGACGAAAGTGTGACATGGAACGAGGTCTCTCCGTTTTGGGGATGAGACAAATATTGGTTTCATTTTGGGATGGATCTATCCTCCCTTGGAACATAAATTCTTTAATTATTTTCACCATATGGTCTCCCAAGAAATGTCAAAAAATTTGGAAAAAAGGGACGGTCATACCATCCGAGCCAAGAGTTTTTTCTAAATACATTGCAAACAGTGCTTCCTTGACCTCTTCCTTTGACACCTCTCGGGCCAAAGGAGAATTCATTTCTTGGGTAATACGAGAGATCAGATGAGCCAACGAGGCCTCTAGATCAGTATTACTGAGGATGATGAGAGAAATTCATTAAAAATACTCTTAGCACTAATGCTTCAATTTTATACTCCTTCTCCATCCAAACACCGTTTTTGTCTAGTAGACTGGTGATACGGTCTTTGCTCGACATTGCTTTTTGGACGCATGGAAGAATTTGGTATTTTGGTCTTCTTCTTTAAGTCATAGGGCACGACTTTTCTGCTGCCAAAAAACTTCTTCCTCGTGGAGTGCCCCACAAAACCATTGTTGTATAGCGATAATTTCAACAGCCAACGTCGTATCATCCGATTGTGCTTTCTCAAGATTCTTTTTTAAATCATCTATAACATGAGATGAATCCAGCTTGTCTTCGCGCTTCCATCTCGTGATTGACCTATGATATCTCGCGATACGATCATGGATCGAGATTTCATTCGAATCATCTAGGTGAGACCATCCCTTTTTGACGACTTCCTCAAAGCGTGGTTTAGTGATCCATCGCTTATCGAATCGTAAGCAACACCCTCTTTTTCCTGGCTTTGCAAGAATGTGTATCCAAACTAGACGATGATCAGAACCACAAAACCTTAGGTATTCCACTGTGGTATGTGTGAAGATATTATGCTACTCATCATTGTCCATTGCCCTATCCAACCGGTACCGAATGACATTATTAGAACCTCTCATGCCAACCCAAGAGAAATTATTGCCTTTGAAAGGAAAATCGGTCATTCCACGATTTTCCTGCATAAATCGAATGTCTAGAAATGTGTTTGCAGGGCGAATTCGCCCCTCTGGTTTTTCATGATTGTCATTGATCTCATTGAAGTCACCTACCATGAGCCAAAGCTCATATCGGGATAAACTTATTTTAGTAAGCGTTCCCATACATTATTTTTGAATCGTACAATAGGATCTCCATAAACGAAAGCGATAAAATTTTTATTACCATCAATAGTAGCTAATACATTGATGATATTTTTATTCGAAAATAAAACTTCAATATTAAATTCGGCTAGAGCCAATAGAGCCAAGCCTCCACTAAGACTTGACAGGTCTACCATAAAAAGAAAATTGTATCATAAATGAGCTTGAAAATCTTGAATAAAGTTCCAGTTCCGCTTGGTTTCCATAAGAAAAATATCTCCAAAAATAACGTTTTACATAATTCCCCAAACGCCGAACTGCCAAGTATAGCTTCACTATCAGTTCCAACTAAGAATCATCAGGCATCCTCCGGTGACCTCTCTTTGGCCACCAGATCTTTGAATCCCTTAGATGGTCTCCCATTTTGTGGGGCTGTTGCTGAGGAAGACGGGTTCTTTCCTTTATCTCCTTCCAGTAACGTCCACACGAATTATTTGGCCTGTCCAAAGATCAGTGTCATTTGTTTCATCATTTTGGCTGATTTGAAAGGACTCCTCCCGATTTTTTTTCTCACTTGAAGGGTCTTGCCTACCTTTTTATCCAGCTTACTCAGGGCCCTGTTTTCCAAACGACCCCTATCTCCATTCATCCACCTATCCGATCTGACTCCACCCTTAGAAAGGATTTCCCTCATGAGAGAGATGATTTTCCTTGGGGTTAAGAGCCTCTTCATTCACTACTTGGAATTAGGAAGTACTGCATTCTCTCCTAGTGGGACCTTCCGAGTGGAAGAAGATGAGCCACGAACAATACGGGGACCTTTCCCATAGTTTCTTGGTGAGCCTCCTCCTCTTGAGTCTTGTACCACACCGGTCGTTTTTCCTCTCTCTTTTTCACCATTCTGACCATCCTTTCAGCATTCACCACTGACTTCTTACCCATTCCTGAGAGACTCTCTTGCTCCGGGAATTCATTCTGAGCACCTCTGAGACCTCGAGATCATCAAACCTTAGCTCTCTCCTTGGTGAGGGAAGACCCACGTCTTTTAAACTCTCCTTTTTCTCATGGGCTGGAGGGCACTCTCGTTCAGTTCTTCGGCGGCGTGAGGCATCCTCCTCTGTTTGACCAATCGGAGGCATATCCTTCTCTTTATTCCTGGTCTCTTTCTTTTCCGGATAGTGTCATTCATCATGAGTAATTCTATGACAAAAATCACAAATTTTTTATAATTTCTCATAGTCGAGCATCACTGAGACAACATCACCATTTGTAAACTTCAAGCCTCTTGCAAATGCCACTGGTTCTTCAACATCAAAGGATATCCAAACTCTAACTTCACCGACGTCATATTGCATTAGCTTCCCCGTGGCCTATCCGATATCCACGATTGTTTCTTCTGCCCAATAGTGGGTTAGAATCCCCACTATCTGAACCCAAAACACAATAGTTGAAGGAAAATAAAATCGTACACTCGGTACCCACTTTTTTACGGTTGTCATCCATTGATCAATATGATAGGGACGGTTTTCAAGCACCAACTCTGTGTCTGTCTTTGAATTGAATCGGAGCATAAATCGACCATGACTTAGGTCTTACCCTGGGATCCGAACCTCATATTGGCAAATTATTGGCAAAAGAGTCATGGAAGTCCAGACTATATGACCTTGCATTGGCATATTTTGGATCATGTTGATGAGCTCGGATTCAAACCCGATTTTTTTAAACTCCGTTATTGATGAACATAATATTAAAATGGCTATAATACCATCTAAAAAACCCATCAGTAGTGTTTTGCACTAAGCAAGACCGTAATACCCAAAAAATCCAAAAAACTAATAGAAAAAATGATCCAAACATAAATAAAAATATGGTACAATAATTAGATGATACTTGTATTCTTACAAAAATTAGAATACCCTTAAAAACTTACGAAAAAGATATTATTTGTTATAAATAGTAATTTATATATGTATACAAATTTTCTGGATGAAAAGTTTAGAGATATTTGGTAAGTAAATTTCTTTCTCTTTCACTTCTTCTTGTTATCATTTACAACATAAAAGTACCTCTATTTATAGGAGAAAACTAAGGTGATGACTATATATCTCTTAAAGAGATAATGACATGTGTTATGGTTACAATGAAATCACCTCTCAAGTAGAATTAGACACATGGCACTAAGTGATAAATAATCACACTTTATTAACACTCTCCTTCCATTATCCATCATTAATAATGTATTGCGTATTGTCTCATTAAAAAATTTATCATGGAAAAACCTAATGGGATAAAAACGATGATAAAGAAAAATAGTACAATCACACAATCTCCCCCTAAAAATGGATATACTTTATAGATCTCGAAGACGATGCATTCCAATACTTTGAATATGTTTTTTAAATATTATAGTGGGAAACACCTTTGTGAACAGATATGTTGCATTGTCGGTTCAACAAATATACTCGATGTTTACTTCTTGATTTTTCACAAGCTCTTGAGTATATGAGAAGAATGTTGGTAGAATATGTTTCGTCATGCCGCCCTTGATATAACTTTCTTTGAGTTGGACAACACATACAGCATTATCCTCGAACAATTTATTAGTTCTTTATCTGTAATTATTCTGCTAGTTTCTTCTATGTGATGAGTCATGTATTTCAGCCATACACATTCTCTACACTCTTCATGGAGTGCGATAATTTTTCGCATGATTTGAGGAAGTGGCAACCAATGTCTATTTTTGTGAATACCACGAGATCGCAGTACCTCCAAATGTGAAAACATATTCGATTTGCGATCGAGCATTATGCAAGTCTGATAAATATCCTACATCTGCAAAACCAACTAAACCAAATGAAGAGTTTTTGAGATAAAATAATCTTAAGTCAATGTACCTTGAAGATAACGAAATATATGTTTTATCTCGGTCCAATGTCTCTGCGTAGGAAATGAATTATATCTTGCAAGTAAGTTAGTAGCAAAAGTAATGTCTGGTCCAGTACAATTAGCAAGATACATCACCGCAACGATAGTGCTCATATAAGGTATTTTAAGACCTAGTATTTTTTCGTTATCTTCACAAGGTCGAAATGGATTATTTATCAATATTAAGTGATATATTGATCATTGGAGTGTTCAAATGATTTGCTTTATCCATATTAAAGCATTTTAATATCCTTTTGGTGTAATTTGATTGATGCACAAATATTCTATCTTTGAGATGTTCTATTTGAAGCCCGAGACAAAAATTTGTCTTACCAAGATTTTTTTATTTCAAACTCTTCTCTCATATGGGTTCTTGCATCATTAACTTCCTTTTGAATTCCAATTATGTTCAAATAGTCCACATATACAACAATAATAACAAATCCTAATGAGAATTTTTTTATAAACACGCAAGGGCATATCATATTGTTGATATATTCTTTTTGAACAAATATTTGCTTAAGCGATTATAACACATGCATCCGGATTGTTTTAATCCGTAAAGTGATCGTTGTAATTTGACCAAACAAATATCCTTTAATCCCTCTGAGATTTTGGATCCTTTTGGTATCTTAAACCAATCGGGAATTTTCATATATATATATATATATATATATATTATGTATATATATTTCACTATCAAGTGACCCATATAAATATGCATCCATAACATCCATAAGATATATCTCTAAATTTTTAGATGTTGTTAAACTTATTAAGTACCTAAATTTAATTGCATACATAACCGGAGAATATTTTTCATCATAATCAATTTTTGGTCTTTGAAAGAAATCTTGTGCCACAAGTAGGGTTTTATATCTTGTTATTTCATTTTCTTCATTTTTGTTTCTCACAAAAGCCCACTTACATCCGACAGGTATTACATCTTTGGGTGTAATGACAACATGTCCAAATACATTTTTTTATTGAAAAAGAGTAATTCATCTTTCATAGTCTTTGCCATGTCTTCCAATCGGGTATTACCCAACATTCTAATACGGACTTTGGATCGGGATCATTATATTTATTTTCAATTTCTTTGGATATAGAAAATGAAAATGTTTCATCCACATCTTCTATTTCATTTCTAACCCAAATTTTTTCATCGTGTACATAATTAATAGAAATTTCACATTTTTTTGTATCATGTTTTTTCCTATAAAAGATTTTTTTTTCATCTGGTTTCTCAAGAATCTTCTCATATATTTTTTCTCAAATATCTTCATGATGTGATTGTTTTGGGATATCTTCAGTGCTTTTTCTCAACTTCTCTTTCTTTCGTGGATTTTTATCTTTACAGCCGATTGACCTTCCCCTTTTTAATTGAACCTTTGGTTCATTTATTTTATTTCTATCAAGTTGTTTTTTTTGGAATTTCAATTCTTGATAGAGCATTTGCAGCAGCTATATATAATTTTGTCACCTTTTTACTATATGTGAATGCAACTGAATTTCAATTCTTGATGGAGCATTTGCAGCGGGTATATATGATTTTGTCACCTTTTTTAGTATATGTGAATGCATCTGGTAATTGATTTGCCATATTTTGCAAATGTATAATTTTCTGAACTTCCAACTCACATTGATTTGTAGGGGGTCAAGGTGTACCACATTTCGCGTACACCATGTAACATCTTTTGATATTTCATTAATTCCTCCCCCTAACGCTGGAAATTCATTTTCATTAAAATGATAATCGGCAAAACGTGTCTTAAACATATCACCAGTTCAGGATTCAAGATATCGAATTATGTTTGGTGATGTATACCCGATATATATATTTATATTCTTGTTTGTGGCCCCATTTTTATTCTTTGTGATGGGGCTACTAGGACATACACCGCACACCCAAAAACTCGGAAAGGGGATATATTTGGTTCTTGACCAGATAACAAATGTTAGAAGAATATTTATTATATGCACTTGGTCTAATCTCGATCAATGCAGCTGCATGCATATAGCATGACCCCATATAGAAATTGGGAAATTTGTTCTCAATATTAATGGTCTTGCCATCAGTTGCAACCGTTTAATTAAAATTTTAACCATGCCATTTTTTGTATGCACATGGGGCACTAGATGTTCAACATTAATTCCCATTGACATACAATAATCATCAAAAGCTTATGAAAGGAATTCACCAACGTTATCAAATCTAACTTTCTTTATGACATATTTAGGGAATTGTGTTTTCAATCTGATTATTTGAGTAATGAATTTTGTGAAAGATAAACATGTGACCATCTACTTGATGCGTCAATTAAAATCATAAAATATCGAAATGGCTTGTACGATGGATGAATAGGTTCACATATATCACCATGTATTCTCTCTAAGAATACTCGAGATTCATTCCCAACTTTGGTTATTGATGGTCATGTTATAAGTTTTTCTTGAGAACATTCTTTATATGAAAACTCTCCCGATTGAAAAATCTTCTCATTTTTCAATGGTGAGCACTAGAACTTTGCACAATTCTTCTCATACAATTGATCCGAGATGCCCTAATCTTTCATACCAAACCTTAAATATACTACTAAACTTCTGGTTTACTATAACATATGATTCAGCGATATTTATTTTTGTGTAATATAATCCAGAAGATAACATTGGAAATTCTTCTAGTATATGTTTCTTTTCTGATGTAATGCAAAAATATTCAACATCATTTTTACTCATAGTCTCGATATGATATCCATTTTTACGGATATCTTTGAAACTTAACAAGTTTCTATGATATTTAAAAGAATATAATGCATTATTTATTTCAAATTTTGTTTTTTGGCATTGAAAAACTGGCTTTCCCGGAGCCTGATATTATTTTTGCATTTCTTGATATAGTACTCACGCTTCGGACATAGTCACTTAAGTCAAGATAGGAAAAATATTATGTATCTTGAAGTATAGTGTGCGTTGTGGCACTATCTACTAGATAGATATTTAATTTATGAATTTCAATTTGTGATATTTTCTATGCCATAATTTATAGAGATGGATTAATAATTCAAAGCAAAGTTTATAAAAGATAAATAACAAAACCCGTTTTTAAGACATATTACTTAAACTACTAAAATTGTTAAGTTTTGTTATAAAACATAATATACACCGGAAAACATAAAGTACAAGGCAACTTATTAATTCTCATTGATTGTAATCGCATTAATCATCGTTGATACTTTCAGGATCAACAAAAAAATCCGCGATGTCGAGATGAGTATCATCATTTAGGTCATTAAAGGAAGGCCTGGCTTCATCACTAGCGAAGTTGGTTTCAACATTATTAATCTTCGTCTTTATTGATTCTTGATACAAATTGACGAAATATTTGGATATACGACATGTACGCTCCCTTTCCCCTTTCATGCCGTATCTGTAACAAACGTTCTCAGTCGGTTTTCTTATTGCCCGACCACCCTCATTTATTTGAAAATTTTTGTTTTTGCCAATGTTAAAACCTTTCCTTTTCCATGTCCACAACTTCGACTACGACATCTACCGCGTCCTTGATAACTATTATTGTTATTGGATGCTACAACATTCGCTTCTGGAAATGGAGCCGATCCAGCTGGACCAGTTTGATGCTTTAACAATCACGAGTTCATTATTATGTTCTGTTATAAGGAGTACTTGCATCAACTCCGAGTAGCGGTGTATCCTTTAGCTCGGTACTGCTCCTACACGACTACATTTCCAAAATGAAATGTGGAGATCGTTTTCTCAATCATATCATAATCACTCATCTTTTCACCACATAATATCATCATAAAAGTAATTCCGAACAACGCAAAATTATATTCACCAATGCTTTTGTAGCCTATGAATCAGAGGTGTAACTAATCATATCAAGTGTTTGGAAAGATTAAAAGTTTCTGATGATCAAATTTATCTTTTAATAATTGCCAAAGATGCGCAAGATCTTCTTTCGTGATGTATTTATTTCTTAACGTATCGTGGAGATAGTGGCGTAAAAACATCATGGCCTTAGCTTTACTCTCATCTGACATCGCTTCTGCTGGATCGATGGTTTTAAGAAGCCCATTCGATCTCAGATATAATTTTGCATCTAATGCCCAAGTCATAAAAAAATTTTAGATATATCGATGACAATGATATAAAGGTTTGCCAAGTTTAACATGATATCTATATAAATAATTAAATCAATTGTTACAATGTTTTAAATACTATTTTAAAAGTTATTAATGATAATAAAAGCATGTACATATAATAAAATGATTATAAGTAAACAATCATCTTAGGAGGTAAAACCATCTATGTGATTGAGGAGGCAACGCCATCTATATTACTTTGAGGTGGCAGCGCCAACCATATTATTTTGAGGAGGTAGTGACTACCATATTATCTCGAGGAGTAGGCTTGGGCATTCGGATATTCGGTTCGGTTTCGGTCGATTATTTTTGGTTTTGGTTTTTTTGGTTGGTAAAATCAAAGATCCATTCGGTTATTTTTATATTTTGGTTCTGTTTCGATTCAGTTATACCTCGGTTTTGGTCGGTTTAATTATTAAATTTAAAAACCAAAAATAACCAAAATAAGCAAAATAAGCAAAAATAACCAAAAATAACCAAAAATAACAAAAAAATAACCAAAAATAACAAAAAATAAAAAAATAACTGAAAATAACTAAAATATCCGAAATATCTGAAAATATTTTGGATAATCAAAAATAACCGAAAATAATTTGGTTTTTCGGATATTATTTCGGTTTTTGATTTGGTTTTGGTTAGTAACCAATAACTATGATTTTCCCAAATAATATATGTTCGATCATTTTTTATAACCGAATACCAACCGAAATCTGTTTTTTGGTTCGGTTTATTCGATTCGGATTATTTGTCCAGGCTTATCGAGGAGGTTGTGTATACCATTAATGAGGAGATATAATCTTGCACAATATAAATAATATCGTAAGATCAGGTATAACCTACCATTTTATAAATAATTAAATTGACATAAAGTAAATTTTTTATGGACAGAATAATAACATGGTATTGAACAAATGTTTGGCGGAAAAATGATCTGATAACATGTTATAAATAATATAATAACTTATGTATATATGCAAATTTTGTGAATGAAAAGTTTAGAGATATTTGGTAAGTAAATTTATTTCTCTTTCACTTTTTCTTCTTATCATTTACAACATGAGAGTATTTTTATTTATAGAGAAAAACTAAAATGATGACTAATACATCTTTTAAGAAGATAATGACATGTGTTATGGTTATAATGAAATCATCAATAAAATAGAATTAAACACATGACACTAAGTGATGAATAATCACAATTTCTGAACATTATTTTATTTGTTTGATTGTTTATTATACATCTCACAAAATAAGAGGGTAGTAAACTATTCATAGATTTGAAACTACACGATTCTCTATATATTTCAAAATAAGAGGGTAATAATCCGTTCAAACTCATCCATGATTCTTGTGATTACCCAAACCTATAACGAGTTTTGAGAAGTCAATTTTGACCGCACGGAAGGTCTAGCTCTCGACAAAATCCTATCTAAAGCTGTTAAACTTGTCAGAATGCACCTGAATAAACATGTCTACGCATATAATTTTTTTATCAGCTATAATTAAATCTGTTCATATGTTTATCAAACCGAACTAACAAATCAATAGTTATAAAAATAAAATAATAGTTGTTTTGTTGATTAAGAAGTTTTGAAAAATTCAACATTACAATACAAATAAAAATTATATATTTGGGCATTTTTTAGAGAAAATATTGGTTTAAGCGAAAATCGTTTCTGTTTTTCAATGAAAAATACGTTTTATAAAAAAAATATGCTTTTATTTTTTTGATGAAAAATATTTTTTCACATTTTTAAGATAAAAACATTGTATTAACTGTTTGACAAAAGGAAAAGTATATTTCTATTTTTTACATAAAATTTCAGTGACTATTTCTAAGTGATATATATATTTCTATGTTTTTTACAGAAAATTCTAGTGTTTATTTCTAAGTGTCCCATGGCTGTTTACTTTTGCTAAATTCTATTTTGTATCCAATAATCTTTGTGGTGATACAGAACTGGCATATTTGACGTTGGAAAGATACGAAATTTATAGTTTTTTTTTTGTTGAAAACGGTGATTATCCTCACCAATTTACTAAAGTCAATTTTGTTACTTCTATAAATACGTGTTGTTGTAAAATTTGATGACGATGATGATTTTTTTTTTCATATAACACTTATAATAAGAAAGTTTATCATTAATTTTTCATCTCTATAATATTATTCAACATGTTATCAATATTAATGTTTTTACCATATATCTAAAATATTAAAATATGGTAAATTTTTGTTTTACTAATATATACATATATAACATGGTAGATTATGCCATAAAATTATATGGTATGATGTGCCTGCTGAAAATTATATGATATGTTTTATATACTAAAAATTATATGGTAGGCTATGCCTACTAAAAAATTATGGTAAACTGTACCTTCTTAAAATTATATGGTAGACTCTACATCTTGAAAATTATATGGTAGGTTCTACTTTCCGAAAATTATATGGTAGGCTCTGACTCTTGAAAATTATATGGTAGGCTTTGACTTCTCACTCAGATAGAAAGCTATGGCTCTTGAAATTATTTTAATTTATATATTATTATAAATTAATTTATATCATCATTATGCCCAAATTTTTAAAACTGATCATACATATTTATAAAAAAGTTAAAATCTTTACCTAAAAAATTAGCATAATTATTTATAAAAAAGTAATTGTAAAATAATTTTTTACAAAACTGATGTTTAACACATTGTTTTATTATGTGTATAGTTTAATATCAAATTTGGCAAAACTCGTGATTGCTGCACTTGATATATTTGGAAAAAACTACATGACATGTGCAGTAGCTGCAAAAATGCATTTAAAAGCAAAAGAGCTTATTGATATCATTGATTGGTCGGAAGTAGCATCCGATGAGAAAAAGCTATAATATTTTTATGCCACCATATCCACGATGGTTTAAAAAATGAATATATCACAAAAAAATATCCTACAGATATTTGGCAATCACTCAAAGATAGGTTTGATCACAAAAAAATATGTGATCTTACCAAAAGCCAAACATGAGTGGTTAAATCTCCATTTTTATGATTACAAAAGTGTTAGCAAATATAATTCTGCATTGTTTGGAATCACTTCCAAGATGATATTGTGTGGAGAAAGAGTAAGTGATTATGATATGAT
The DNA here is from genome assembly GCA_018901945.1 of Pugionium dolabratum. Classification (NCBI taxonomy): domain Eukaryota; kingdom Viridiplantae; phylum Streptophyta; class Magnoliopsida; order Brassicales; family Brassicaceae; genus Pugionium; species Pugionium dolabratum. The sequence goes on along the minus strand of JAEVFF010000175.1, from coordinate 30,420 downwards.
AAAAAAAAACTCTCCAAATATTTCATCCCGGAAATGTAATCCTGCAACAATAATATCGAGCAAAGGGATATACTCGTTATTCGGATTTAATGCAAGTTCTTCTTGTTGCTGAACAAAATAATGAACTTGTGATGATAAACCATCAATCTCGTCCCACTGGATCAGATGCATTCCCATAAGTGAATGTTACATCATCTAGTTACAATAATTGGCAAGAACATGCACGTGGTTGAGGCCATGGTCGTGGACGAGGAGGTGGATGTGGACGAGGAAAAGGAAGAGGTTTTTGTCTCAATGAATTCAAATTTGGGAGAAAGAATAAAGTCCACGAAAATGAAGTTGGTTGCATACATGTTGTACGCCAAAACATACAATATGAAAATGTTTATTATAGATGTGGCATGAAAGGACATTGGTCTCATACATGTCGTACACCAAAACATTTGGCTGATCTGTATCAAGAATCATATAAACAAAAATGAAAAGAAAGTGAAACCAACTTCATCTTGGATGAACCCGAATCTTCTTTCGATGGAAATGCATATCTCGATATTGCTGATTTTCTGGTTGATACCTAGAACACCAAACAACAAGATAATTAAGTTTAATAGTATATACATAGTTGTATTTAGTTTCCTTACAAAAACAAAAATTAATGTCTTTATGAGAAATATATGTAAAATAGTTTTGTTATAATATAAGTTTATCTTGAATATGTGTGTTTAACATTTATTAATACATCTTTTATCAATATTTTTAATCCATAATATGTATCTTTTTGAGAATCAGAATGGAGATATATGTATAGCAGACAATGCTACAACACATACAATAGTTAAAGATAAAAAGTTTTTCTTCGATCTCAAAATGAAAGATTCTGCCGAAAGCGGGAATACAATATCAGATAATGTAAATATTATCATAGACTTCGGAAGAGCCATTTTTTCAATGCAAATGAGAAGAAATTTGAAATAAATGATGCTTTATATTCCCCCGAATCTCATAGAAATTTATTAAGTTTCAAAGACATCCGTACAAATGGATATCATATAGAGAAAATGAGCAAAATAACATTGAATATCTTTGCATTACATGGGAGCACAAACGAGTATTGGAAGAATTACCAATGATGTCCTCTGGATTATATTACACAAAAATAAATATAATAAAATCGTATATTACGGTAAACCATAAGTTTACTAATAGATTCAAAGTCTGGCATGAAAGACTAGGACATCCTGGATCAGTCATGGTGAGAAAAATTATGCAAAATTCTAGTGGCAAACCATTGAAAAACCAGAAGATTTTTCAATCACACGAGTTTTCGTATAAAGTATGTTTTCAAGGAAAACTTATTACTCGGCCATCACCAGCCAAAATTAGTAATGAATTTCCAGTATACTTAGAAAGAATACATGGTGATATATGTGGGTCTATTCACCCAACATGCTGACCATTTCGATATTTTATGGTTTTGATTGACACATTTAGTAGATAGTCACATGTGTGTTTATTAACCACACGAAATATGGTTTTCGCAAGATTCATTGCCCAAATAATCAGGTTAGCAGCACAATTCCCTAATTATACTATAAAGAAAGTAAGACTTGATAACGCTGGTGAATTCATTTCACAAGCCTTTAATGATTATTGTATGGCTTTAGGAATCGATGTTGAACATCCAGTTCCGCATGTCCATACACAAAATGGCATGGTTGAATCGTTGATTTAAACGGTTACAACTCATTGCTAGACCATTAATTTTGAGAACAAATCTCCCAATTTCAGTATGGGGTCATTATATATTGCATGCAACAGAATTGGTCCAGATATGACTAAGTGCATATCATGAATATTCCCCATTACCATTAACATCTGGCCACAAGCCTGATGTATCTCATCTCCGAGTTTTTTGGTGTGTGGTTTATGTTCCTATAGCCCCACCACAAAGAACAAAGATGGGGTCATAGAGAAGATTAGGGACATATCTCAAATTTACATCATCAAGTATTATTCGATTACTTGAACTGCGAACTGGTGACATGTTTACGACATGGTTTGCCGATTGTCATTTTAACGAAGATGAATTTCCTACGTTAGAGGGAGGAATTAAACAAATGCAAGAAGATATTACATGGTGTGTGCCATATTTGTTATATCTCGATCCTCCCACAAAACAACGTGAAATAGAAGTTCAGAGAATCGTACATTCGCAAAATATTGCAAACTTATTTCCAAATGCGTTCACAGATACAAAAAGAGTGATAAAATCATATATACCCGCTGTGAATACCCCATCAAGAAATAATGTTCCTATAGAACGTGTTGATGGCAATAAAGTAAATAAACCCAGAGTTTAGTTAAAAAGGAGGAGACCGATAAGCTCAAAAGATAAAAGCCCGTAGTAAAAAATATTTGCGAGAACAAAATGAAAAGATTCCTGAGGAACATCACAAAGAACGTCTCGAAAATATTTGTGAAAAGATTATAGAGAAACCAATTCAAAAAGAATGTCTTGAAGACATATGCAAACGAGTTTTCGAAGATCTTGAGAAAGAAATTCGTCCAGAAGACGAATGCGATACAGAAAAATATGAGATTCCAATTAACTATACCCAAAATAGAAAATTATGAGTTAAAAATGAAATAGAGGATACTGATGGAATATTCTCTTTTTCTGAATAAACAAAAATTGAAAATGAAAATGATAACGCATATCCAATATCTGTAACAGAATGACAAAAAAAGAACTGTTTGGGAAAAATAGCAAATAGCCATGAGAAATGAATTATTTTCTCTACAAAAAAAAGAAATTTTTCTGGACTCATTATCATTACACCTGAAGATATAGTGTTAGTTGGGTGAAAGTGGATTTTTGTAAGAAAAAAAAAAGAGAAAAACAAGGTCACGGGATATAAAGCCCGTCTTGTGGCACAAAGTTTTTTTTTAAGACCGGGAATAGATTATGAAAAAACATATTTTCCGTCATGGATGCAATTACATTTACATATTTAATGAGTTTATCATCATCCAAAAGGTTGGAAATGCACTTTATGAATGTCGTGACTGCATACCTATATGGAACCCTTGATAGTGATATATATATGAGAATCCTAGAAGGATTCAAGATCCCAGAAGGATCAAAGATCTCTAAAGGATCCAAAGAACTGTATTCAGTCAAATTACACCGATCATTATATGGGTTAAAAAAATCTGGACGTATGTGGTATAATCGCTTAAGAGAATATATGTCGAAAAAGGGATATATTAACAATGTGATATGCCCTTGCGTATTTATAAAAAAATTCCCATCAGGATTTTTGATCATTGTTGTTTATGTAGATGACATGAATATAATTAGAATCCATTTTGACTTTGTGAAGATAACGAAGACATATTAGGTCCGGAAGTACCTTATATGAGTGATATCAGTGGACTTATGTATTTTGTAAATTTTACTCGACCAGATATAGCATTTGCTACAAATTTACTCACGAGATATAGTTCAACATCTACACGTAGACATTGGAATGCAATAAAACATATTTTTCGCTATCTTTAAGATACGATTGATTTGATTATTTTAGTTTAGAAATCTCGAGTTTGGTTTATTTGGTTTTGCACATGCTAGATATTTATCGGATCTACACAAAGCTCGATCTCAAACCGGTTATGTTTTCACAATTGGTAGAACTGCGATCTCATGGCGGTCTTAAAAATAAACTTTGGTTGCCGATTCTTCAAACTATGCGAAAATCATTGCCTTTCATGAAACATGTAGAGAATGTGTATGACTCAGAAAAATGACCCAACATTTTGAAATAACAAGTGGATTAACCAACAATAAGGAGCCAACAAAATTATTCGAAGATAATGCTGCATGTTTCACCCAAATCAAAGAATGTTATATCAAGAGTGATCGGACAAAACATATTCCTCTGAGATTTTTCTCCTGTATCCAAGAACTTGAGAAAAATCAAGAATTTGACATCGAGTACATTCGTTCAAGTGATAATGCAACATATTTGTTTACAAAAGCGATTCCTAGAACAACGTTCAGAAAACATGTTCAGAATATTGGAATGCGTCATTTGCAAGATTTATGAAGAATCTTTTCGAGGGCGAGATTACGCATTTGTACTATTTTTCCTTTATTATGATTTTTATTCCACTAAATTTTTATATGATAAGATTTTTAACAAAAGAGTACGTAATATTTTTTATAATAATAGATAATCACTAGAAAATGTTGAAAACTGTGATTATCCTCACCAACTTACTAAAATCGGTTTTTTTACCTCTATAAATACATGTTGTAAAAATTAATAACGATGATGATCTTTCCTACTTCTTTATGATAACACTTATAATAAGAAAGTTTATCATTCATCCTTCATCTTTTTAACATTATTCAAACATTTTTATGTTTTTCAACGTAATCAAATTATCTATGTCGATAAATAGGTACTCTACCAAGTAACAACACAAATGTAGAAAACACCGTTTAACATTTGTAATGACTATTCGTAAAGTTTAATCCATATTCGAATATAATCCATATTCGTAAACTTGTATTGAATTCCTCAAAAAGCTTTCTGCTAACACTATCATCTCCAATTGATCTGTAATAAATTCAAAATGGGACATTAAGAAGGTTATATACTAGGACCTTTTTATTTTTTATTTTAAGGTATTTGCTAACACGAGCTATTTGGTAAGCTACAAAGCATCCTATTAGAAGCGAGAAACTATTTACCTGTACTCTTGACTTTCTTCAACTAGTTGTTTGATATCTTCCCAATTTGAAGTTGCACTAATTTCCTAACAGAGAAATTTTGTTTAACGCCATAAAGAATCGGAATCCAGACAAAAAGAAAGTCAGCAAGGGTAAGATATACCTTGAAAGTGCGCAACAGATTGGTAAATTCTTCAGCCAATCGTTGAAGCTTTCTGTTGCGCACTTTCAAGGTATATCTTACCCTTGCTGACTTTCTTTTTGTCTGGATTCCGATTCTTTATGGCGTTAAACAAAATTTCTCTGTTAGGAAATTAGTGCAACTTCAAATTGGGAAGATATCAAACAACTAGTTGAAGAAAGTCAAGAGTACAGGTAAATAGTTTCTCGCTTCTAATAGGATGCTTTGTAGCTTACCAAATAGCTCGTGTTAGCAAACACCTTAAAATAAAAAAATAAAAAGGTCCTAGTATATAACCTTCTTAATGTCCCATTTTGAATTTATTACAGATCAATTGGAGATGATAGTGTTAGCAGAAAGCTTTTTGAGGAATTCATTACAAGTTTACAGGAAAAGGCAAAGGAGAAGGAGCGTAAGCGTGATGAGGAAAAGTTACTGAATATTCGTGCGTCGTGTCACAAGATATATTTGTCTTTTGTAAAAACAGGTCTCTAAGAAGACTTTTGGACTTATCAGGTTAGGAAAGAGAAGGAAAGGGAGGAGAAACACAAGGAGAAGGAGAGAAGGGAAAAGGAAAGAACGTGAAAAAGAGAAGAGTAAAAGGGAAGAATCAGATGGGAGCGAAGGTCACAAAGAGGAGAAAAGAAAAGGAAAAGATCGTGACAGAAAACATCGGAGGCGGCATCACAATTCTGATGAAGATGTCAATTCTGAGAAGGATGACGGAGAGGAGTCGAAGAGGTCGTCGCGTAAACATGATAATGATCGCAAAAAATCAAAAAAGGTACGACACTCCCTCTCTACTTCGATTCTGACTCAGCTAAGCTTCAAAATTTTGATAAGATTAAAGATCAGAGGGATGGTTTTCTTGGCAGCACGCAAACTCACCTGAATCAGACAGTGAAAGTAGGCATAAAAGACGGAAGAAAGCGCATTGGGAGAGTAGTCGTGGAGGTGGTGGTAATGAGGAGCTAGAGGATGGAGAGCTTGGGGAGGATCAGGAAATCAGACTTTGAAAAAATCAACGAGAAGTGGTAAAACATTATTACTTCGTTTCAAACCTTGTCGACTTATTGAGAAATATATCTCCCAATGAGATTTCTTAGTTCATCTTTCCAAACTAATGATATTTTTGTCTTGTTTTCTTTTTCGTTGTTCTCTATTCATTGGGTATAATACTGGAATCGCCCCTGCCTTGAAATCTTCAATTATTACTGCTAATGGGAAGAAAATTGGTGTATTTGATTTTGTTTATTAGAGCAGACTTGAGACAGAGAGTGTTAAGCTTAGAGACTTATATATGTGGACTGTTTAAAGTACAACAGAAAATTGGGGTTGTTTACATATGAAGCTTCTTGTGATAAAATTTCACTTCTTATTTCAGATTAAGCCCAATTTCTATAATGTTTAATTATATACTGTTTGTCTGTGTAAAACATAATTTCTTTCCTATATATATATATATATTTAGTTTAAATCAATTATTTAATTCTTTAATTCTAATTAAATTTTGGTGTTTATATTAGGATTTAAAAGTGTTGAAAATAACTAACCCGTTTCTCAATTTTACCGATTCCAGTTCAATTCAAATGAACCAACACCCACTGGAGGAGAAGGAGTGTCTCACTTCATGGGCAAAAAGAACCAAGGTAATAAAATACTCTCTCTCACACAAAGGGTTTCTTAAAGAAGACTCTGAATAAAAACAGACAGCAGAATAATTGTCTGAACACAAGAAGAGGAAGAAGCTTTCGGAGTTCCGACAGCATGCTTGAATTTTCTGGAAATTCAGCGTGTCTAAGGGGAAGTACCATTATCAAAAGTCAATGACTACAACTTCCAGAGAAGAAACAAGAGGGAGTAGACGAGGCTTTTATCGTTTTTAAGAGTTACTATGTTTTTGGTGTATAGAACAAAGAAGTGAGAGTGAGAGAGAGAGGGTTTTACCTTGTAACTCGACTTACCATTGTAATCTTCTTCAAGCTAGTGGATTTCGGAACAAAGCTTTCCGGCGAGATGTACACTTCACCTCACGGTGAAATCGAACTCGTAAAATCTCTCCGTGCAATTTACTTTCAAGTATTTAGTTCTCTGTTGGATTAAAAGCTAAGAAAGTTATCGAAACATTCTAAAACCCCAACATCTGGTATCAGAGCCACCAAGTATCAACCAGAGTAGTCGTGACTATTCAAAGATGACTAGAGGCAAGTTGGAGTTAGAAAAATTCGATGGCAAAGGAGATTACACATTGTGGAAAGAAAAAACCTTAGCTCATTTGGAAATATTGGGCTTGATGGAAGGTTTAACATAAGTTGAGATGCCAGAGAAGTCATTCAGGGCTGGCAGTGAGGTAGAAGAAGAGGAAGCTACTTCTCCGAGTCTGGAAAAAAGAAAAGAGGAAGCTTTAAAGGAGATGCAACTCAATGAAAAGAGACGTAAGGCTAGATCCACAATCATCTTAAGTGTTGGGGATCATGTCTTAAGGAAAATCATAAAAGAAAAAACAACTGCAAGAATGTTGAAGCTCCTCGATTAACTATACATGTCTAAAGCACTTTCAAATCGTATTTATTTGAAACAAAGGCTTTACAGCTACAAGATTGTTGAGTCTACTTCAGTAGAAGAAGGTACAGATGATCTACTCATGTTAATAGCCGATTTGGAACATGTAAATGTCTCCATTCTAGATGAGGATCAAGCCATAATTCTCCTCATGTCATTACCGAGCACTTTTGATCATCTAAAGGATACGCTGAAGTACAACAAGGATACTCTTTCTCTTGATGATGTGGTGAGTGCAATACACTCAAAACAACTGAATTTTGGACAAAATATGAAGAGAAATAAGAATGTAGCTGAAAGTCTTTATGCTAAAAACTCAAGAGGAAGAACAGATAAAAAGAAATCCCAAGAAGTCAACATACAGAGATACATATCAAAATCAAAGGAAAAGGGGAAGAGAGAATGTTGGATTTCTGGCAAGGAGGGACATTGCAAGGAGGGACATTTTAAAGACAGTGTCAGGTATGGAAAGAGAAAAACAGAAGGGATGCAAGATATGAGAAAGGAGAGTCATCTAATGTGGTAAATCTGATCAACGATGTTGCTGCACTTATGGTTTCTGAACCTCAGTGCATGTTGTCCTATGATCTCTCAAGAAGATGGATTATGGACACTGGATGTTCCTTCCATATGATCTCGAGAAAAGAATGGTTCCTTGAGTTAGACGAGACAAAAGGGGGCAAAGTCAGGATGGCAAATGACTCTTATTCAGAAGTGGAAGGAGTTGGTTTGATAAGAATCAGAAATGATGATGGCACCACAATTCTTCTCTCGAATGTCAGGTATGTCCCCTCCATGTCTAAAAATTTGATCTGTTTAGGTACCTTAGAAGACTAGGGATGCTGGTTTCAGTCTAGAAGTGGGACACTTAAGGTAAATAAAGGATGTCTAACACTTCTGAAAGGTCAAAAGAAAGATACACTCTATGTCCTAAACGTACATCTATAGCTGGAGAAGCAAATGTCTCAGAAAAATGCAGAGATGAAACCAAGTTTTGGCATAGGAGATTAGGACATATGGGACATAAGGGACTTCAGACTCTGTTGAAAAAGGGTTACCTTGACAAGAAGAAGGTTTTAGAATTGAAGTTCTGCGAAGACTTCATTTTTGGCAAGGCACACCGAGTGAGTTTTGGGAGTTCAAGAATGCATACAAAAGACAAGTTGGATTACATTCACTCTGACCTCTGGAGATCACCAAATGGGCATGTTTCACTAGGTAAGTGTCAATATTTTATAACCTTTATTGATGACTTATCTAGAAAAACATGGATTTACTTCCTAAGAAAAAAGGATGAAGCTTTTGAAAGGTTTGTTGAATGGAAAAGTTTGGTGGAGACCCAGGAAGGGAAAAATATAAAAACACTTAGAACATGCACTGGTTTGGAGTACTGTAATAAGGCGTTTGATGATTTCTGCAAGAGAGAAGGAGCTATGAGACACAAAACTTGCTCGTATTCTCTCCAACAGAACGACACTGTAGAGAGAATGAACAGAACGATCTTGGAAAAAGTCAGAAGCATTTTAAGTGAATCTGGCCTTCCAAAGAGCTTATGGGCTGAAGCTGCTAGCACATCAATCTACCAAATAAACAAATCACCATCCTCTGAAGTAGGACAGAAGGTTCTTGAAGAACTTTGGACAAACCAGAAGCCAAGGTATGAAGATTTGAGGATATTTGGGTTTGTAGCCTATCTTCATTGTGATCAGGGAAAGCTGAATCCAAAGGCTAAGAAGGTTGTATTCATTGGTTATCCTCCTGGAGTTAAGGGGTACAAGTTTTGATTGCTAGATGAGAAAAAATGTGCAATCAGCCGAGATGCAACATTTCAAGAAGATCAAACTTACAAACA
>JAEVFF010000175.1:0-20747 GCA_018901945.1 Pugionium dolabratum | reverse complement strand
AGATGGTGGATGTTCAGAACCCATAAGTTATCAAGAGGCAAAGTTAGACAAAGACTGGAAAAGTTGGAAAATGGCAATGGAGCTGGAAATGAAGTCTCAAATGAAAAATCAGACCTTTGTACTAGTCAAAAGACCTGCAAACACAAGAGTTATTGGCTGTAAATGGGTTTATAAAAGAAAACCAGGAATATAAGGGATTGAAAGACCAAGGTTTAATGCAAGACTCGTCGCAAATGGATACTCTCAAAGGGAAGGAGTGGATTATCAAAAGATTTTTTCTCCTCTGGTCAAGCATGTGTCTATCATATTAATACTATCTTATGTAGTTAAAATGGACATGGAGTTACAACAGATGGATGTAACCACTGCATTCCTTCACGGTAATCTTGAAGAACATATTTTAATGGAGCAGCCAAAAAGTTTTGAAAAAGGAGGAGAACAAGATCTAGTCTGTCTTTTAAAGAAGTTTCTTTATGGACTGAGACAATCTCCACACCAATGGAACCATAAATTTGATTCTTTTATGATAAAAGCAGGCTACCTCAAAAGCAACTTTGATCACTGCATATATTATCAAGAGACAGAAGATAAGTCCTACATCTACCTCTTGCTATATGTAGACGATATGCTTACAGCCTGCAAGGATAATAAGAAGATTCAATCACTGAAAGAGCTACTGAAATCTGAGTTTGAGATGAAAGATATGGGAGATGCACGAAAAATCCTAGGAATGGAAATAAAGAGAAACCAAGAAAAGGGGATCCTTGAATTGTCTCAAGAAGAATATGTAGGAATGGTCTTGAAAACCTACAATATGCAGGACGCAAAAGGTGTCTCTACTCCTTTAGGAATTCATTTAAAGCTCAGAGCAACTACTGATCAAGAACTGGAAGAACAAGCAGAATACATGATGATAATTCCCTACGCTAATGCAGTAGGTTCTGTGATGTATTCCATGATTGGTACACGAGTAGATTTGGCCTACCCTATAGGAGTGATCAGCAAATATATGGGAAAACCCATCAAGGATCATTGGCAAGCTGTTAAATGGGTTCTCTGGTACATGAAACAATCTCAAAGCGAAGAAGCTCATCTTTAAAAAACAGAACAAATTTGAGTGAAATGGATTTTGTGATTCAGATTATGCTACTGACAAAGATAAAAAGAGATCCATTATTGGTTATGTCTTCACAGCTGGAGGCACTGCAATCAATTGAAAGTCCTGATTGCAGAAAGTGGTGGCTCAGTCCACCACTGAATCTGAATATATGACATTAACCGAGGCTATCAAGGAAGGAGTTTGGCTTCAAGGTTTGAGTTATGAGTTGGGAATGAGTCAAGATACAATGGAGATACATTGTGACTCTCAAAGATACATTGTGACTCTCAAAGTGCCATAGCCTTGGCCAAAAATTCAGTACATCATGAGCGTACAACGCACATAGATGTAAGGCTACACTTCATCCGAGAATTGATAGCTAAAGGGCAGATTAAAGTGGTCAAGATAAACACTGTCTATAATCCAACTGATATACTGACCAAGATAGTCAGTGGGAGCAAGTTTCAAGACGCATTGAACTTGCTCAATCTTGTCTCAGAGTGACAGAAATAAGTTACCGGAAAGAGGAATTCACGAAGAAGATGAAAGAAAAAAAGAGGAAAAATTCTGAAACAGTTAGTCAAAGAGAAGTTTTGTTGAAAGTGACTAACCGGTTTCTCGGTTTTACAGATTCCGGTTCAATTCAAGTGAACCAACACCCACCGGAGGAGAAGAAGTGTCTCACTTCGTGGGCAAAACGAACCAGAAGGTAATAAAACACTCTCTCTCACACAGAGGGTTTCTTAAAGAAGACCCTGAATCAAAGCAGATAGCACAATAATTGTATGAACACAAGAAGAGGAAGAAGCTCTCGGAGTTCCGACAGCATGCTTGCATTTTCTGTAAATTCAGCGTGTATAAGGGGAAATACCATTATCAAAAGTCAATTACTACAATTTTCAGAGAAGAAACAAGAGGGAATAGACGAGGCTTTTATCGTTTTTAAGAGTTACTATGTTTTCGGTGTAGAGAACAAAGAAGTGAGAATGAGAGAGAGAGGATTTTACCCTGTAACTCGACTTACCATTGTACTCTTCTTAAAATTAGTGGATTCCGAAACAAAACTTTCCGACGAGATGTATACTTCACCTCACGGCGAAGTCGAACTCAAATCTCTCCATGCAATTTACTTTCAACTATTTAGTTCTCGCTGGCATTAAAAGCTAAGAAAGTTATCCAAACATTCTAAAATCCCAACAAAAAGGTATGACAAACGCAACATTACCAAAGAAGAGAAATATAATTTGACTTTATATCTCGAAGTTGGTAGACCTGATTTCGTTTTTAATGATGAGTTAGATCGTATGCCATTTAATATTAATTGATTTTTACAAAAAATTGGATTTTTTTTTAAATGGTAAAAGTGTCAAACACAATGTAAAACATATATTTAGTATTGCTCCACATGTTTTAAACAAATATAGAAATCGTCTTTCACCATAACAGAACACATTGAAACACTGATTTTACATTCTCTGATTTAAGTAAAAATATTATTAATATCTAATTAATAATTTAAAACTTATTATCTATAGAATATCAATGAGTTGTTACATGATTTACATTATCTATAGAATATCAATTAAGTTTTTTACATAAAACTTAATAAAGTTTAACTTTTATTTCAACTTGTATGTAGTGGGAGTAAAAGTTTTAAAAAATGGTAGAGAAGATTATAATATACGATTATATTATTTTTTAAGTTTAAAATATTATTTATTTTGGTTTATTTAGTAATATAATTTATTTAGTTAATTTTCTTACATAATATTATATTTTAGCAAATATATCGTTGGTTTTCTTAAGTTTAGATTTATTAGATTATTTTTTTATAAAATATATTTTACTTTGAAATTATTTTGTTATTAAGAAAAATCTGAAAAGCTTGAATAACCATATGTTTGAATTGGGTTGTGTTTAAAAAATTGTCTAGCATCTAAGCAAGCGTTTCGACAGCTAAATGACTGACTTTTTAAAGAGAGATTAAACAGAAACCTATAAACCAAATATGTTTTTAAAATTTCACCCAAAAAGAAAATCTACAGAAATCTTCAAATTCTTAAATCGTTCATCCATGTGTTATGTCAATGTAAATTTCAAATTGTTCTTCAGAAATAAAAGCTTTCCATAACCAAAACCATGTGGACAAAACTTAGATAATATCACCATGGTCATGCTTATAAAAATCAAAAATAAGTAGATTTATGTACGTAAACGATCATTAAATTCTTCAAATTGCAAATCTAAAACAATATAAAAGTAATTGACCAATAATGGATAAAAAGTCATTTAAACTTTGAAATAGGACAATTGACAAAAATAAAACTGTTTTAAGTTTTTATTTCAAATATAATATAATTAGTTTAAATTTTCAAAAAAGCATAAATTTATGGGCAATTATCTAAAAAATACATTTTTAAAGTTTGGTTACAAAAATAACATCATTAGTTAAAATTTCCAATAATAGCATAAATTTTAAGATTAAAATGCGTTAAAACTATATTTTAATAGAAAATAATTAAATCCTAAATTAGAAAAAATAAACTCAAATATAATACTTTAAGTTTATGTATAATTTATTTTGAATAAATAAGTATTTTTACATAATTATTTGTGATATTTTTGTGAGTTTAATTTTAGGGCAATTGACTAATTTAGCAGTAAATAATGTTTTAGTGACTAAATTAGCATCACAAACCTAAATTCACACAAATAGCATTTTTTAAGTAAAAAATACTAAAATATCCTTATGTATCTTTAACCTAATACTCTGCAAAATTTTAAAATCAACTCACAAGAGGGGGATCAAACCTTTGACCATTATATAAGAGAAGAAATGTGTAACCACTATACTACTGTAACTAACTGACATATAAGCATTTTGTTTTGTATATATATATATATATATCTTTAGTTTAAATTAAACTTTTTTTAAATCATAAATTTATATTCCTGTTTAAATTTTTCATTGATATCTTAAGAAATATTCTAATTTTGGTGATTGCAAAATTATTCTCTTCTAATTTCAGGATATTGCTGTGAAAATTCTCATGGATCAAGATTGAGCTCGTTAATGAGTTTTTGAAAGAGATGCAAAAATAATTATTTTTTATTTTTTGATGACGAAAACCGATGCCAATTGTTCTCTTTTTGTGATCAAAATGATTGAATATCATTCAATGGAAATTGAAGATATGTCAAAGCTACATGATGGTGCATAAGAAGACATAAGAATGACGTTGGCATTTGATATCTTTTATGAGTTTGGTGATAAATCTTAGTTTGGAAGTTTTCATTTTGATGTTTTTGTTTATAAATTGTATTTGTGATTGTTGATAAATATTTTTACTGATGTTTTTTGGATAAACATTCTTGTTGTTGTTTTTTGGATAAACATTCTTGCTATTGTTTTTTGGATAAACACTATTGATGAAAACAGTTGGAACAACGTGGTGGATAAACACTGTTACTCATTTAATTTCACGTTTTAGGAAGGAATTCTTAAAACGTAAGAGATATTTCCTAAATTTGCATATAGCCTTCCTAAATTTTGCATAAAATGTGACAACTAACCTGAATTAAGTAAAGATTTCTTAATATTAAGGAAGCTTTTCCTAAATAAAATAATAAAATAAAATTAAAAACTAAAAGTTGCAATTAGGCAACTTGAACCTTAGACAATTATGCAAGAGAAAGAGTGTATAACCAATACGCTGTTATACCTAATTGACATATGATATTTTGTTTAATATATATACACTCCTTGAATTAAAATAGTAAAACCTTTATATAATAGGTCTAGAGGGGGATCGAACTTTGGACAATGGTTGTGAGAGAAGAAGTGTGTAACCAATATGATACTATAGCTAATAAACATATTATCTTTTATTTAATATATATACACTCTTTTAATTAAAATTAAGGATATTTTAGTCTTTTTTATTTGTTAAAATGCTATTTGTGTGAGTGCTATTATTGACACTAAAACTTCATTTAGTGCTAATCTAGGGTATTTTTCTTAATTTTATGATGTTAGATTTGAAAAAAAAATAATTAAAAAGTATTATTTTACAGTATTACTCTAAATATATAATTTAATACTAAAATACTTTAAATCTTTTTTCTAATAAAAAAATAAATCCTATATAAATTAGAAAAAAAGAATTCAAATATATTATTTTAATTATATTTTTAATTTATTTATGTTATATATATATATATTCAGAAAATAATTTATGTTATTTTTAATTTTAGGTTTATAGTGCTAAATTTGGTATAAAAATTTAAAAATTTGTTATTTTATAATATTAGTCTTTGAAATATTAGAACTTTTTTCACCCCAAACACACTTAATACTTATTCTTAAAATCATATTCCAAATGTTTAAGTTGATCTTACCATTTTAAATTTTAATCCTGCAAAAGTTAGTGTCATTATCTCGTTATTTTTATTAAATATCACAATAATATTGATTTTATCAAGATTTATTATTCTAAAAGTAAACATAAATAAAAGTAATACTTTAAAATACACATTTTCAAATTTTTGTTCCAAATCTAACATTAAAATTAAAATTTTCATAATAACAGAAATTATTATGTAAAATAGTTATTTATCATAAATAAATTACAAATAAAAGTTAAGCATTGTGTTTGGATTTATTTTTTCATTTTAGGATTTAAACTTTTTTTGATTAAAAAGATGTTTTAAGCTATGTTAATACCAATTAGTGTTATTTTTTAAAATTTAAATTAATAATATTGTATTTGGAATAAAAATAAAAAATACTATTTTGAAAAATTACCCCACCATAAAATTATTTTGAAGTAAAACTAAATTTACTTTTTGCCTTTTTTAAATATTGAAAATTCTTCAAAATTGTATTTTTAAATATTGAATTTTTTTTCAAAATTGCATTTTTAAGTTACCAAATGTATATAGCTTGAATTTTCAATAATAATATAAATTTAGTTAAAAATTTTAAACTTTTTCATAAAAATATAAATTTTAAATTGTAAAAAATCCAAAGTTAATTTTTATTTATAATTTATTTTTAATTTTAAAAAACCTAAAAACTCTATTTTATGATAACTTAATATCTTTTATGATTTCAATATTTTTTACGAATGACATCAAAAATAATCTGCCCGCGGGGTAGTACCCGACTTCATAACCACAACCTTGATCATAGACCTGGACATTCGGATATCCGGTTCGGTTTCGGTCGGTTATTTTTGGTTTTGGTTTTTTTGGTTGGTACTACTAAAGATTCATTCGTTTTTGTATATTTCGGTTTGGTTTCGATTTGGTTATTAAATTTAAAAATCAAAATAACCGAAATAACCAAAATAACTAAAATAACCAAAAATAACCAAAAATAACCGAAAATAACCGAAATCCAAAATATCCAAAATATTTTCGGTAAATAATTCGGTTTTTTCAAATATTATTTCGATTTTCGGTTCGATTTCGATTAATAACCAATAACCATGATTTTTCAAAATAATATCTGTTCGGTTATTTTTTTATAACTGAATACCAACCAAAATCATTTTTTCGATTTGATTTCGGTTGATTTATTCGGTTTGGATTATTTGCACATATCACACATGTTTTAAGCAGAGTAAAATTCGACACGCTTAGCCTTTAAAATGTGATATTGGTCAGTTATTTCTTCAGCTTGATCAAGTAAAAAATAAACTATTTATTTATAAGATGGAATTACCTCAGATACGAAACAAGTGAACATAACTATGAAATAAGGGTTAAAATTTACATCTAAGATGGTATAATTTTAGAAAGCAAAGCGACAATTCCAGAACGAAGACGAACAAAGAGTGTATTACACGTCACAGACCGTGTCTAAGACGAACAACAGTAACTCGACGAAGCACTGCTGCTCTGTGATGGGTTTTGTTTGAAGATATTCTTCTTACCTCCAGATGAACCTTCAAGAGTAAGACTCGGTGTTTCCAAAATCTGCAGATAAAAGAACTGTTAAAACTTAACAAATTCATCCAATGCAAGAAAAGATTGAAGAAAAGTGCAGATTTTACTTACCTTAAGAACAAGTTCTTCAAAACATTGCTCAACATTGACACGAGTTTTAGCACTACACTCTAGAAACAAGCATCCGTACTCCCGAGCAAAGTCTATGCCTTCTTTTTTAGTGACAGCCCTCTCACTCTCCTGTTTTGAAGGTCAATATGATTGCAACAGTATAGACATTTGACATGGAATAAGGATAGGAGGAATTGTTTACCTTATCGACTTTATTCCCAACAAGCATCTTGATGCAATCCTGATTAGTTGAGTAGAGATCGATTTCTTTAGCCCATATATCTGATAGATTTGTGAATGTATCTCTTCGTGTCACATCATATACTACAAATGGTGAATCCCAAAAGTCACTTACATGGAAAAGAAAAAGACTTGATAAATCAAAGATCAACAAACTATTTTGTTCATTTAGAGAGACCTTACCCATTATTATACCCTGAGCTCCTCTGTAATAAGAGCTTGTTAATGTCCTAAATCTCTCTTGTCCAGCTGAGTGATCAGAAACACACCCAAAAACTAGTCAGAGAAGAACTACAAAGAAAACACAGGAAATTATTCTCTAAACTATTCAAAATAGAAGACTCTAATTTTCCACCAGCCACACAGTGATTGAGAAAAAGAAAATGGAAGTAGATTACAAAGAAAATGTATCATGTTTAAAGCAAATTTCAAGGACACTAGATTTCGATCTCTAACCTGTGTCCCAAATCGCAAGCTTCAGTTTCTTTTCACCAATGGTAAGATACTTGACCTTAAAATCCACACCTAGCAAAACCAACAAAACCAAATCAAAACTAAACAAAATCACAATCGGCAATAAGCTTCGATCATGATTTAACTCACCGATTGTAGGTGAAAGATCATCAAACGTATTAGATGTGAAACTCAACAACAAAGAGCTCTTCCCCACACCAGAATCTCCTATCAATAAAACCTTAAACAAGTAATCAAATTCGGGCTGCTCTGACGAAGAACCCATTGAAAAACCGAACCTTTCTTCTGAGAAATATAAAATAAAACTTTTTTGGAAATTCTCGGAAAAAATACAATAAAAACACAAACTTTGACTACAAAGGATCGTTAATCGTTGAGTTTTTGCCTGCGGAATCGATGAGAAACTTAAGGGCTCTCTTGAGATCTGTGAGAAGAATGACACAGAGGACAGAGGGAAAAGCGGAGAGGTCGTAAAAGCCGAAGAAATCTCGAAACTGTAAAACGTTATAGAGAGCTCTTTCGATTTTTCACCGACTCGCTAACTTCTGGAATCCACACTGGCTCACGGGAATAATCTACTGTGGTTCGGCTTACAGTGTATTTTATTTTGCGTCCTTGTGCTTCGAGTAGACCTGAGTCTTAAATTATTCAATCAGTTTGGGTCGGTTTTTCGGATCTGTTTTAAAATTTGGTTGAATCAGTTTGGTTTTTTTAGGTTTAGTTTTTTTTAGGTTTGGTTTTTTTTAGATTTGGTTTTTTTTAGATTTGGTTTTTTTTAGATTTGGTTTTTTATAGGATCGGTTCGTTTTTTCTATGTTTGATTCAGTATGAATACTTGAGATTAGAATTGATTAATATCCAAATAAATTTCCGGTTTCTTTGGGTAAGATTCGGATTTAATTCGGTTTGTAACCAAAATATTTAATTTGACAAAAAAATGAAAATATCAAGAAAAAATAAAATAGATTTTATTTTCATTATAATCAAATCAATTCGTCAGTTATTTTATCAGAAACATAAATGATTAATGACTAATATTTCATAAAAATTACCATTTTTTCTCTTATAATATCACATTATGTGTTTCTCTTAAAAATTAATATCATCCACAAAAATTCAAATAAATTTCATAGATATTTCATAAAATTTTATTACTCGTAAAAGTAAAATCCAAATTATAATAAAAATAAATTTAAATAATTATATTTTCTCAGTTTTTCGTGGATATTATTCGGTTCTTCATCAGTTCGGATAATATCCGAGAACCATAATTAATAGAAACTGAAACAATTCAGTTATTATCCAATATTCGAAATCGAGTCAAATCTCTGATTTTGCTTCAGTTCGGTTTAGTTTTTTGATTCCGATTAATATGTCCAAGCCTAGTTTCGACTAAAGATGACTAAAGTAGAGAACAAAACACTCCATTAAAATCTTATATAAAATTGTATGGATTCAATCTGAAATATGAAAGGTCTTATAATCTATAAAATTATGAATTAAGTTCGATTTTTTATATATGTTACTATATTAATGGGTGAATTGCAAAATTGACTTAGAATTTGGGTCTAAATACAAAACTAACATTTTTAAACTCTATTTTGCAAGACTAACGATTTGCCTCGTTTTATCCATTAAAAATCATTATATTTACAGTTTTGCTATTATCTTATATTTTTTGCGTTTACTTAACAGATAGAGTCAATTAGGCGTATGGACAAGAATTTTCAAAAAATTAGAAAAATGACCATGAGATTCAAACAATTGATTTCACTATAGCGCGGGAGAGTAAGAATTTCCAAAAATCTCCTCAGTTTCATCGATAACTTCTGACGCACATAGTAAACTACATGCAACGTAGGTCTGTTCACGATTTCGGGTATCTGACAAGATATCAACGTCCAAGAAACATTAAATGTCAAGATTTTTTTTAGATTTTATCTATATATAATATATATAGAGAGATATATGCATATGTTATTTGTAAAGTTAACGGAGTATATATTCTTGACATTTTTCATAGAGAGATATTGACTTATAAGTAGAGTAATTTTTCTTAGGTTTGACACCATCTACAATAACTCTAAGTTCAAAGCCGACCATGTAAAAAACATTAAATACATTTCGAATATTGGTGTATTTAAAGGACACCATTAATAGTTTCATGCTTCAATATTTGTGTCATTTAAGATCGTGAAAAGAATATTTCGGAACAGTGTTTTTCACATAATGAATAATCGATAACATAATTGGTATTCGTTTAATAACATTTTTATGTACTAAATATGTAAGTGTTATTCAAATGAATTACTAATAAAATAATTGTTACACGTGTAATGAAATTGTTATTCAAATGAATTACCAATAACATATTTATTATCCATGTACTACAATTGTTGCGTACTAATTATGTTATTATCCTGCATTGGTGACTCTTATGATAACGGTGGGAGTGAGGTTTAACCAATTCATCCTCGTTGATTGTAGTATTTCCATCTTCCGAAATAATGCACTAAACAGCGAGCTAGTGAGCACAATATAGTTAAATACTTTAGTTAGCAGAGTAATAAACAGTTTAACAGGAAATAACAATGTGTTGCATTAACAGTATGGTTATCCTCTTTTTCGCAATTATGGTTACCTAAAGAGCTAAAAATATAATTAGCATGCTAACATAATAGATATCGGTGCGAAAATATCAGAAAAGTCGCGTCTTTTGCAAATCGGTGAAATACTGTTCATCTTCTTTGTTGTCTAAAAACCCTTACTGTTCACGTGAACAGTGTTTTCTGTAACTTTAAATGAAAAGTTACAAGAGAAAATTAGGAATTGCGAAATAGGAAAAATTTAGAGGTTCTAAAGTAGAGGAGAAAGAAACAAGAAAATGAAGTTTCCTGGAAAATTAAAGAAAAATGAACCGATGGAGAAGACGAACCGCATGCCATTTTTTTGCTTCCTTCAAGCATCGTTTGAAAATCTTGAAAAAAATCTGGGAAAAAAGGTGTACCTTCTTTGTTGCCTGTACATAAACATTGTTCACGTCAATAGTGTTTTCTGTAATTTTAACCGCGAAGCTAACCGATAAAAATGGAGTTTGCGATATCGGAAAAAAATTGGAACTTATAAAATAGAGGAGAAGGAACAAAGCTAATGAAGCTTTCTGGAAATTTAAAAAAAAATGAACCGATGGAGAAGACGAATCGCACGCCATTTTTTTGCTTCCTTCAAGATTCCTCTCTCCTTTTAAATAATGGCAGCTTCTGACAAAATCTCTGAGAAAATATTGTGATATATCACGTAGAGATAGTAGGTTACTAGGGGGCACAACCGAGTTATTTGAATTTGTACAGTGTTCGAAATAGTAAAGTGTTAGATTGCAAATGTTTTGAAAGTTTTATGTCATATGATGCAAATGCTCTAAAATATAAAAAGACAACATACACACATTTTCAAATATTTATTGAATTGTCATCTTCTTCATTACTCCAACCACCATTTATCTCTATTACTTCATCATAATCTCATTCAACTCACCATCTTTCATTTCTTCTTAAAATTTCTTTCCATTTCTCCCTTTATACTATCTTCAAAAGCTTGCAATTTTAGAAAACATCATTACTTTACACAAAAACAAGCTTCTGGAAGTAGATATCGGTCATCTTTGAAGTCGATCACCTTAAAAATCAAGATCCAATGTACTTTTCATTTTTTGACTATGATTTTCTCGTTGCGTATTGCATATTTCTCGTGAAGTATGGTTTGTATTTTATATACAAAGCAAACTTCCCAAGAAATATACTTTTGTAACAAAAATATTAGTTTTGAAATTGACCGAAATTGCATTAACAAAGCAGACTTCTCAAACTTCTCGAGAAGTCTGTTTTGTCTATAGAAAAATACTTCAAATTTCTTGAGAACTCTGCTTTGTAAACAAAAAATGAGCTTTGCAAATTTACCGAAGTATCATTTACAAAACAGACTTTTCGAGAAATATATTTTGTCTACAAAAAAATCTACAAACTTCTCGGGAATTATGTTTTGTATACAAAAATATTAGTTTTGCAACTGAACAAAATTTTATTTACAAAACAAAATTCTCGAGAAGTATGTTTTGTCTACAAAAAACCGTAGACTTTTCAAGAAGTTTTTTTTATACAAAGGGCTAACGATCTATTTCCCCCTCAGAACTATCATATAACACCAAATACCCGTAGAACTAATGCCACAGTTTGTATATCCATGCTGCAAAAGTTAAAAACATATTTCCCCCTCTACTAATAGTTCGAAACCTATTTCCCCCTCAGATGAAAGTTCGATACCTAATTAGACATTATCGTAGTTAAATGCGGTTTACAAAATTCGTTAAACCAAATTAAATCAAATTATCTTAATTAAACCAAGTTAAACCAATAACTATCCAAATTATGACCCGATAACCCGCGATTATAATTAACCAAACCACAAAAATCCTCAAAATCCCAAATAGAAAAAACCCTAATTCCCAAAATCGGCCACCTTCGAAATCGATCCCCCCATTGTTGAAATCGAGCAACCCTAAGTCAAAATCAAACCGTAATACCACTATCCTTGTCGAAATCGAAACCTAACACCACGAAATCGACGAAATCACGAGGAGAAATCCCCAAAATCCAAAATCGAAAAACTCTAAATCCTAAAATCGCCCCCCTTCGACGAAATCGATCCCCCCATTGTCGAAATCGAGTTTCCCGAAGAAAGAGAAGAGCTTCACGAAGTATACATGGTGTTAATGGTGCGCGGTGATGGGGAAGAGCTTCCCGAAATCGAGGATTTTCAGTCTCATTCCTTCTTTTCTCGTTTTAGGGTTTGTTTGATTGGGGATTTTCGATTTTGGGTGGGATTTTATGGTTGGATCTCGGTTTTGGAATCTGGGTGAGGTTTTAGGGTCGGATCTCGGTTTGGAATCCGAATGGGTTTTGATCTGGTTCGATATTCACCGGTTTTTGTGGTAAACCAAGTAACCCAGCTGTTCGGGAGAAATATGTTTTGAACTTGCAATTGAGAGGGAAATAGGTTTCCAACTTCTCCAAGATGGATATACAAACTGTGGTGTTAGTTCTAGGGATATTTGGTGCTATATGATAGTTCTGAAACGGATATAGATCGTTAGGCCTTATACAAAAATGTTAGTTTTCCAAATGACTGAAGTTCCATTTACAAAAATAGACTTACAAAGCAAATAATATGTCTATGATGATCTAATAAATTTCATTATTTGTTTTGCAAATAATGGTCCAAATATTAATTTGTTGTCTTTGTAGAATGGAATATCACAGACACATGGTATTTTGATGTGGATAATCAAAGAGAAGGTAAAATGTTTGTAGTTGATGATGATTGCAAACATCAAGAATTTGTTGAATCGATACAAGATGATTATGACTTCGATAAGCAATGTGATGTGCTGGAGTTAAGTTATCTTACTCGGACGGTGAGGATTACAACGTTTACGGTAAAGTCAAAGATGAGTTTGAGAATAAAGCTTACTTGGACGGTGAATATTACAATGTTTACGGTAAAGTCAAAGATGAGAATAGTGTGAAGATGATAAACAATTTAGTTTTAATGTTGAAAATTTTAAAAAGAGATGTTACGAGCAAAGAGAAAGCTCTACTCTGCGATGTGTTAAAAATTTATAATATGGGAACCAAAGTTTGTCTTGTAAGGATGACTTAGTATTACATTTACGTAGGATGTAGATTATGCAACAATTCGGGTTCAAAGTTTATAAGTTATCGAAGACGTTGTATGTGGTAATATATCGCATAAAAGGTTGTGCAGGGAAGGTTCGAGTTGCGGTCAAATCCATTGAATCTAAAACATTTTGGATGATGAAGTAGTAAAGGATTATACATGTTCAGTGACATACATGTTGAGTCGCTATAGACAAAGCAGTCTAAAATACATGTAAGTGTGACAAAAACGCAAACGAAGTATGCGTAATGAAGACTGCAACTTATAATGAAGTTTGCAACTGAAATCTGTAACTTGTAATGAAAGAGGCAACTACAAAAACCATCATTCAAAAACCAATGTAAAACGCAAAAACTACGAAAAAACTTAAAAAGAAACACCAAAAATTATAAAACCAGCATAAATCTCAAAACAACCATTGATAATTTTAAAATTACTAAAACAACAAACTTACTTTTTGTAAATCTCTTAACCTTTTTCCATATCTACAACTAGAGAAGATGAGAAATAAGATAAAAATATGAGAAAGAAAATTAGAAATACAACAAAACATCTAAACAACAAAAATCTCCAAACCCACGAAAAACTAAAAACTACTAAAAATAATAAACTTATTTTTTTATATCTCTTGAGTTCAATTTCTAGATCTAAAACAATAGAAGATATGAAAGAATATTAAAAAAGAACAAAAGATCTAAACAATAACAATATTCAAACCCACAAAAACAAAACCGTCTAAACAAAAAACTTACCTTTTTCATATCTTATTACTTTTTTCCAGATCTACAAAATAATAAGATGAAAAAGAGGGAAGGAAAAGAGAGAAGAAGAGAAGATTTAATTTGTAATCATTTTTTAGAGGATAAAGGCTCCCATTCTTTTTTAGATGAAATTATGAATTTTAAGGTCATCTTTTTATATACGAGAAATAAAATTTGATTAGGTTAAAAATTGTAAATTTGGTTATGTTAAATTTAAGTTTACATTTGTTCAAATTTCTGTTTTGTGCATAATTCCCGAGAAGCCTGCTTTGTCTTTTTTTACAAAGCAGACTTTTTAAAAAGTCTTTCTTGTATTTTCTTTATAAAGTAGATTTTCTTGAAAAGTATGTTTTGTAATTTTGGTTAGATTAAATTAAAATTTTGGTTTGATAAAATTTTAATTTAAACGGACAAAAATTACTAAGCAAATTTTTTAGAAAGTCTGCTTTGTATTTTTGTTTTCAAAACAGATTTTCCGGGAAGTATGCTTTGTTTTCTGTTTACAAAGCTGATTTCTCGAAAATTTTGCTTTGTTGGTTTAGTTAAATTAAAATTTTGGTTTGGTGAAATTTTGATTTGTGCAGACTTTTCATGCGGTTTGTTTTATATTTTGTTTACACAGTAAACTTCTGTTGAAGTCTGTTTTGTATTTTGTATACAAAGCAAACTTCTTAAAAAGTTTACTTTGACCAGTTGGTTAAATTTCGGTTTGTACAGACTTGTCGAGAAGTCTACACAACGGTAAACTCTAAATCAAATGAAACCGGTTTAGTTGAATATAATTTCTAATTTGTGCACACTTCTTAAAAATTTTGCTTTATATTTTTACGACAAACTTCTCAAAAAGTCTGCGAAACCATAAATCTTAAATAATAATATTTACTAAATCTTTGAATTATTTAAAAAAATAGATGAATATGGTAAAGATATGTAAGTAGATAAATAACTCATACAATTTTCTTTTAAAAATTGTAAATCTAAACTTTCAAACTTACCACATGATATTTCAAATTTTAACATAAATTCTTTACATAAACTTCAACTAGTTAAACTCATAACACATAACAACAAAAACTATCAAATATGTGATACCATTAGAAAAAAACTAATCTCCTTATTTTTGATTTTAGTATAACTTTTATTTATTTTGATATGTATATAAAAAATTTGAATAACAATTTCGTTTTTTGAAATTTACATATTTCATGATTTTAATTTGATTTAGGTAATTTATTAACAAAGTAGAATTCTCGAGAAGTTTGTGTTATTTTTACAAAACAGATTTGTTGGAAAGTCTGCTCTATATTTTGTTAAGAAAGAAGATTTTCCAAGAAGTTTCTGTTGTTTTTTTATTTAAAACATAGATTTTTCAGGAAATTTGTTTTGTTTTTGTTTAATAAAGCATACCGTCAAGAAGTGTGTTCTATAAAAAAAATAATGCTTTTTTCGTGATGTTCGAAAATTTCATAGAGACTGTAACGCAATTAACATTTATACATAAATTTTATGTTATAAAAAGAGTTTTGTAATTTCTAGAATTACTACTATTAATTTTATATCATAAGAAAAGTTTTATTTATTAATCAAAAAAGGAAAAAAAATTTTTTTACTATTAATATTTTGTTTGTGATTCATAACGGGTTTAATCGCGAAACGTGTGGAAACTTATTTGAAAATAATACAAGATTTTGCAATAAAATTTGATCAGTTTATGTTAGTTTTAAATCCCATAGGGCGAAAATATTTTGGCCACATTAGTTTCTACTTCGAATCATTTGTTTAAACAAAAAATTTCAACAACCATTCAAATATTAAAAAAATTCTGATCATAGATTCTAATACGTTTCTTATAGATTCTTTGATGAAGACGTAATTTCATCTTTAATATTTTCCTTTTAGACGTAGTTTAACACTTAAATATCCTAGTCTTTTGAACTCGTAATCACTCAAGCGAAATGTGAATATCGAGACAAGATATATTTCCAGAGAACCATTAAAATCCTTGTCCAAAATATCATGTTCCAAAAAATACATACCAGAAAATAGAAATTGTTTATCACACCCAATTCATCAAATGTTGAAAAAGCAAAAATCAAAGAACTCTCCCATAGCTCATATTCCCGTACATTAGTCTTCATTAGAACTTGAATAAGATACATCTTCCGTGTTTTTAGTGCATAACTATAAAACACATGCTTAGTTATAGAATATTTCTGTTTTGTGTAGTATGCCAAATTATAGTAGGTTATGTTTTATTCCAATAGTTACACAAACCAGTTATCATAACACTATAACACTAATTAAGAGACGATATTATTTAATCGCACAAATTTTTTTAGCCCACGTTATTTCCACCAGATCTTTGGAGTTTTCGAAAAACCTACACAAAGTTGTAAAAATTATTTTTGGGTCACACATATATAATCAATGTATTAGAATCATTATTTAAAATAGTTAAAATTATGTAATCACTTATTTATAAAAAGAAAAGATTATGAAACAGAAATGTTATACAAAATTTATGTATGGATACATTACGTAATTTCTAATTTGATGAACAACCGAATTAGAAATTATTATTATATATATATAATAGTTATGGTCCATATGACAACCCTAATCAGAAAAGAAATTTAGCATATCTTTGTATCCCATCAACAAAAACCTTCAACTATTCTAGGTTCATCGTGGAAGAACCATTTCCAATTTCAGTATCATAAACCATGGATCCCAAAGATACGCTTATGCTATTGTTTCTTATTATTCAGAAATTAGCATGAGTTTTATGATTAAAACCATCATAAAATAATCAACAATTGATATCAGAACCATTATGTCTAGTTTATGTATAATAATCAGATTATTTTGTTAAAATTCATATTTAATAATATGCTAAACAAATTTCATATTGTTGAATCTGGTTTTTGTTAAAGTTTAAAGATTAAATATGTATTCTATGATATGTGGTTAAATTGTTCAAAGAACTGAAATTATGCTTATCGTTTTAGATCTCGTTATAATGAAAAACATATTTAGATCTCAAATAAATAAAAAAAATTCTGGAAATTTGGATGAAATCATAAAGGTTAGGTTTCTTGAATTTTTTGTGAAGTAATTTTTTGGATTAAATTCGATTTTATTTTTTAGTAGTTGATTTCATGCTTGTAAAAGTTTGCTCGAAATCTGGTATTTTTTCAAAAGAATTTTAAAGCAATCTAAGCAATATCGAATCCGCAAAAATCTTGGTGGTTGTTCATTTTTCTTTTGTCGATTTTGTTATTAAGTCTAAACATAACCGTTAAGGTTGAAAAAAAAATTTATTATTACATTTAATAACATTTTGTTTCAGACTTATTAGCCCAACAACTTAAAAAAGGATTTTTAATCAATAAAATAAATTTTATTGTACAAGTTTAATTCTTTAAGTGGATTAATTGATACAAGATGTCGCTAAAGTGACCTCTCTTGTGGATATTTTTCCACGAATAGTTTTGAACGATGTGTGTATGTATATTCATGCAAATATTAAATCGACCCAAAAATAAAATTTTTATTTGGTCGAACTACATATATACATGTGATGATAAGTATGTGATAATTATTAAAAATTAACATGTAAATGTGAATGATAAATCGGTTCAAATAAAATTTTATCATTTTATTATGCATTATTGTGAGTGTTTGATTTTTACAACAAGAGTATTACTAGCAGTTAATAATATTGTCTAAAATACTTATTATTAATGTTGTACTTGGTATCTTGAGATGGGTTGTATAATATTTTATATTTTATTTGTTAATTATATTTGGTTAATTAGTGAGTTACTAATTCAGAATTGTTCTCTTTTCATCAAATTTCACTATATTATCTGCTAACTTATGTTCAATTCTAACACTTACTGGTTCCAATTACAAGGAATGGAAAATTAAGGTTAAGATTGTCCTTGGGTGTACGGATCTTGACCTTGCATTAAAGATGGAACAACCTACTTCTCCTATAGATACCAACACTGTTGAGTATAAGGTGGTTTATGAGAAATGAGGACATTCTAATCGCATTGGTTTAATGATCATTTTGGACACCATTCCAGAAATTTTTAGAGGTGATGATGAGATCCAAGATCTCAAACAGTTCCTTACTGAAATGGACTTGTGTTTTGCAAAAAGCGATAAGGTAGAAATAAGTATGTTTCTGTATCGCTTTAATAGCACGAGGTATCACGGCAAAGAAAACATAAGGGAGTACATTTTGTAATGTCTAATATTGTTTCAAAACTTAAGACACTCAAGACTGAGCTTTCAGAAGAAGTGCTTATATTTTTTGTCTTGAACTCTTTTCCTCCTCGTTTCAATCAATTGAAATCCAGTTACAACACACAGAAGGATCATATTGTGTGCAAGAGGAGGATAGGATGAAACAAGAAAAGTCTAGAAGTCCTCATATAGTTAACACCTCTAAAAGTCAGAACAAACAAAAAATGGAGGATGTTAAGAATGATGTTGCTAAAGGTCCAACACAAAAGAAGTAGACTAAGGTTGAAGATACCTGCTTCTTTTATAACAAAGCTGGGCATATGAAGAAGGACTGCCAAAAGTACCATGCTTGGCGTACAAAGAAAGGTATGTTCCTTGCTATGGTTTGTTCTGAAATAAATATAGTTGAAGTGCCTAGAAACACTTGGTGGTTAGATTCAGGTGCAACTACTAACATCGGTGTTGCATTGCAGGATTGCCTGAGCTATCGAAAACCAACTAATGCTGAAAGACGCATTTATGTGGCTAATGGAATTTTGGTGGATGTGAAGACAATCGCGTATTTTAGATTATTTTTTAGTACTGATTGTTTTTTGGATTTGAAAGATATTTTTGTTGCACTGTCATTTAGACGAAATTTGGTTTTTGTTCCTTATTTAGACAAATCTGGTTATTTTTGTTTAATTGAGTATGAAAAAGTTACTTTATCTTTAAATTCAGTTTTAATTAGAACTATTACACTCATGGATAATCATAATCTTTACATACTTGACACTGTGTATTTTCGTGATGAAAGCTTAAATGTTGAATCAAGGGGTACAAAACGTAAATTCGAAGATGCAAGTTCAGGAACTCTGTGGTACAAACGCTTAGGTCACATCTCTAGAAATAGAATTGAACGACTTGTGTCTGATGGTATATTGAGTTCTGTTGATTTCATAAATTGTGAAGTATGTGTGGATTGCATTAAAGGAAAACAGACTAAACATAAGAGATTGGATGCATATAGGGCTATAGAAGTTCTTGAGTTGATACAAACATACATTTGTGAACCTTTCCCTATGGCATCATGAAATGGTCAACAATACTTTATATATTCATAGACGATTACTCTCGATATGCATACTTGTTTCTTATTGATGAAAAGTCGAAATCTTTAGTCGTGTTCAAGAAATTTAATGCTGAAGTTGAGAATCAACTCGACCAAAGGATAAAGTCTGTCAGATCTGATCATGGTGGTGAGTATTACGGTCGGTATGACAGTTTAGGTGAATAACGTATAGGACCATTTGCCAGATACCTAGAGGAGGGTGGAATTGTCCCACAATACACCATGTCTGGGTCTCCCAGCATGAATGATGTATCAGAAAGACGTAACCACACTCTTAAAGATATGGTGAGGAGTATGATTTGTCACTCCACCTTACCTAGATCACTCTAGGGAGAGGTATTAAAGACTACAACATACATTCTTAATCGAGTACCAACTAAGGCAACTGCAAAAACACTTTATGAGCTTTGGACAGGAATAAAACCTAGTCTAAAGAATTTTCACATATGGGGATGTCCATCTAAAGGTAGGCCTTATAAGCCAATTGAGAAAAAGCTATACTCTAGAATTGTGAGCAGTTATTTTATTGGTTATTTTGGGCGATCTTGGGGCTATAAGTTTTATGATCCCATACAAAAGCACATTTTTGAGACGGGAACATCTACATTCTTTGAGGATGTTGAATTTGGGGGGGGAGGGGGGAGAAATGAAGTTAGAGACATCATCTTTGAGGAATAATCGGATTTCAGTTTCTAAATCGATTCATATAGTTGCTTTTGATAAAGCAAATTTGGATCCTCAAATTGATACTGAAGTTCTTCCATACAAAAGCACATTTTTGAGACGGGAACATCTACATTCTTTGAGGATGTTGAATTTGGGGGGGGGGGGGAGAAATGAAGTTAGAGACATCCTCTTTGAGGAATAATCGGATTTCAGTTTCTAAATCGATTCATATAGTTGCTTTTGATAAAGCAAATTTGGATCCTCAAATTGATACTGAAGTTCTTCCTTCAAATCAAGATGACGATGTTATCGAACATAAAAGTCAAATTCAAAATCCTCAAAAACCGGT
>JAEVFF010001749.1:0-32148 GCA_018901945.1 Pugionium dolabratum | reverse complement strand
TGTCTCCACGTCCCCTACACTTGAAACAAGTTATGTCACGTGATCTTTGAGGGTTAGAAGACTTACCAGGCTCTCTCTGGTCACGGGTGGGTTCAGGAGGCTGCTCTTGAACCTTGACTCGATCTCCACGCTTTTGCCTTTGTCCACTGTCTTAGGCATGTTGCTTGGTGCCCAAGGTGTCTTAGGCTTGCTGCGGATGTCGTGGCCCTTACGTTTGATGTGCTGTTCAGCTTGCACAGATAGGTGGAACAAGTCCTTGAAGTCGTTGTATATTTGCCTTTCCACCTTGCAGCTGATCCTTTCTTGGAGTCCATCCAAGAATTGTGCCATCAATGCTTCTTCATCATCATTGAGCTCCAACCTGTTCCTTAACTTCTCGAACTCTTCATAGTACTCCTCTACTGATCTGGTACCCTGCTTAAGAGTACGAAACGACGTTGCAAATCTCTATGAAAGTAAGGTGGAACAAACCTTTGTCGCATGAGGTCTTTCATGTCGACCCATGAGTCTACGGGCCTCATTCTTTTCCTCCTTCGGTCAGATACCTCACGATCCCACCAGATGAGGGCATTGTCCGTGAGTTGTGCTACTTCCATTGAGACTCTCCTAGGTCCTGGTTGGTTGTAGTGATCAAAGATATGATCCATACGCTTCTCCCAATCTAGGTAAGCCTCGGGGTCTACTTTTCCTGCAAAAGTTGGAGGAGTTAGTTTAACATCAGGATGAATTACCCGGTTATGGGTGTGTTCATCTCCATCCTCATGTCGTCTAGGAGGCATTCTTGGTCTCTGGTGAAGACCATATGGCTCAAAGCCATCATCTTCTGCCTCTGGTTGCCGTTGAGGTCCTCTCGGCCTATGGTGATAGTTATGGGGTTGCGTGTCCTCATCTCCATCTGGCTGGGGTTCCTCCTGTTCGTGCCGTGTCCTAAGGTACTCAGGACCCTCAGGACGGTCTTGCTCAGCTCTCACTTGCCTTATGGCCTGGAATCTCACTGGTCTCTCCACGCGCTCCAACCTTTCGCCTATGGATGCGAGTTGGGTTTGGAGTGTGGTGAACATGGCCATCATGGCTTCAGCTGCGTCTCTATTCTCTTCTCCCATGTATGCTACAAAGAAAGAAGACAATTAGGTTCTCCTAAATTATTAGGAGGGTTTTCGTTTTATAGGGGATTTGAAAAAATGCAAAAAGGCAAAATTCCTAAGGAAAGGAAATTCGACCAAGAAAAAGGAAACCTTCTAGATGCTTATGCTTAGCTGTCCAATTTCGAAATATCTCCTCTTTCCTTTCTCTTTTCTTTTCCTTTTCTCTTTTCTTTCTTTTCTTTTCTTTTTAAATTAACTTAAAACTAATGGAAATAAGAATAAAACAAAAGGAAAACTCGTATGCAATGCAACAAGTGAATTCTAAACCCTAGTGATACACGTAGGAGGCTAGATGCACTTGGTTTGAAGTTTGAGGTTATTTTTTTTGATTTTTTATTGAATGCGAATGAAACTAATGCAAGAACACAAAACAAAACAAGCAAAAAGGATAGAAACAACCTGGCTCTGATACCAAAATGATACAAGCCTTGATTCAAGGATGTATGCGTGTGGGCTGTTTGTAGAAGATTAGGTGAGAAACTCAACCTTAGGCTTCTGGATGGGGGTTTTCTTGTTGGTAAAAGATGGAAGGGTGAAGTGAACCACACGAGGGGTGATGAACCTCGTGATAAATCACAAACTTAGAGCTAGGAGGGTTGGTCTCAACTAGGTTCTAAGCGCACAAGCTTCTTTGAGAGAATAACTTGTAAAGAAAATTCGATCTTTATTAATTAGCAAAAAGGTTGTCGAACAACAATGCTGGAAGGAGCCTTATTAATATGCTCGACAGCTTGACCTTCTAGGGTCGACTCAAACAAATAAAAGGAAAGTTTACAAAAGTGCACAAAAGGAAAAAGATACAAAAGTGTATAACCGAAAAAGGACCTATTCCTAAAATGTTCTTGACTCAAAAATGTAAAGCATCTAGATCCTACCCCTGCAAAACAGAAAGAGGCATATATTCGAATGTAAACTTACCTTAACTCACCTCACGGCCAAGAAATGGAAGGTGGCCGTCCTTGTTGCATGCACGCGCCTTGCTCCTAGTCTTCGACTTGGAGTAGGGTTAAATATCTTTGGGCCCTGACCTCTCTTGCCACTAAAGCCCAAGTTTCTGATGTTCCTTGTGTTGTTGAGAAGCCTTTGGACTCTAATTTGCTCTTCTGGCCCATTGTCCTTAGCTGCTCTTCTTCTAGAAGCTTGTCGACCCATAAGCTGAATTTTTGGAAGAGTGCTCTTGATCTGCTTCTTGTCATTGCTCCTGGAGGTACCACTGGTGTAGATACTTCCTCTAAGTGCATGTCCTGGAGCTGGTAGCTTATTTGGTCCGAGTCCTCTTGTGTAGAAGTGGAAGTGTGCGTGTACTCGGCTGGATGGCCTGTACCGGCTGGATTGTGCGCGGTACTGGCCGGAAGGACTTCAGGACCGGCCAAGTTGATCCCGGAGTCGGCGGTGTCATCAGGGGGACCGGCGGTGTCATTCACGTCCCCACAAAGTGTGCCGGAAGCTTGGGCCTCTCCGCCGGCGATGTTGACCGGTCTGGTCCTATAGGTCGAGGGTCCGGCGGTACTGTCTGGTCCGGCAGGCACGCCAGCTGGTCCTGCTGCCTCGGGCAATCGGATGTACGACCTGATGTCCTCATCAATAGGGGTGGGGATCTAACGAGCTTGGAGGTTACCCTCTCTCGTCGGATCAAGACAGGGGAAGTGAGCTGCAGCACAAAAAGAGTGTAAACTCTTTGATACAACACAATAAGTTCAAGCAAAGAGGTGGCAGCTTTCTCTTGATTGAACTCGTAAAGGGTTTCTTTCTTTTTGAAGAATATTCGATTTTTATTAATATCAAAAGATTGAAATGTTACAAGACTACATGGAACCCTAATAATTTTTATTTAGGTGACCTAATGGCAGAATTAAATGAAAGAAATACAACAAAGAAATCACAAACAAAAGGAAATCGCAACAACACATAAAAAGAAAAAGTTTAGAAACTATAAAAAAGGAAAGTCTGAAGTTGCGTGTGAGATGAGGCGCCTAATTTTGAATTGGCATCATGTTGGGCCGTTTTGAGATCCATTTTTTCCTGCAAGAATGTAATAAATGGATCATACCTTAGCCTTACTTGCAAATGACCGCGTACGACCACTAAATGTTGATCCTTTTGTGTTTAGGGCATGGAATGTCTCGGCTAGTGGCCTTGGGATTTAAAGTATTCTAAGTCTTACTTGATACCTCAGGGTCTTTCTCTTGGAGCTCTTGCTGTTGTCCTTCTCCATCTTGAAGCTCGTGATCCGTGGGCGTTGTTCCGGCCATTTCTTGTCCTTGGTGGGCATCTCGGGTCTTTGTGCGCTCTAATCGTATAAAGCAAGTTATGGCAATTGATTTGCAACTAAAGACAGAAGATATACCTGGATTTAGATGGTCATGGCCGTTGCCAATGGTCATTTGGCCAAAGGTTTGGGCAACATCATCGGTTGGTTGATGTATCGTAGCCGGTGGGCCATCTACGCCGGTGGTATCGGTTTCGCCAGGGGTCCGGTAGGTCTTTGGCAATTTCCTTACCTCATGGCCAAGAGATTTGAGGTAGTTCTCCATGTCGAGGTTGAACCTCGCCCTCAGTTGTTTG
This sequence comes from Pugionium dolabratum, assembly GCA_018901945.1. Taxonomy (NCBI): domain Eukaryota; kingdom Viridiplantae; phylum Streptophyta; class Magnoliopsida; order Brassicales; family Brassicaceae; genus Pugionium; species Pugionium dolabratum. The sequence goes on along the minus strand of JAEVFF010001749.1, from coordinate 28,438 downwards.
CTCTTGGACTATCTTGTACCACGGGCCATGGCTCCGGTCCGTGGTCGGACCATGGTCCTCATCAGGCTTAAAGTGAGCAAATGGAAGGAATAGACTATGATAGAAGAGTTACTGATGTAAGATACTGTCTGAGGCATTATAAAGGTTGAGGGCTGGTCGTGACACAAGCTCGTGGTCACTCTCTCTTCCTCCTCAGTTGTTGCTCCTAGACAGTGTGGCAGGCACCTCTTGTACCACGAGCCATGGCTCCAGTCCATGGTTGGTACCGTACTCCTCATCAGTGAGAGAGCGAGGGAATGAAGATGCTAGATTCAAGGATTTAAATGATAAGTTTGAGAAAGTAATACAGCTACTCCAAAGACCAGAGAACTTTGTTGTTGAGAATGTAGGTGCACAAGAGGTATGCATGGAGATTCAAGAGGGACAAATGGATGCCAACTATTGTAATCCTAAGAAGCACAACGATTGGATCAAAGGACCGTGACCTAGATGATGTGATCTCAGTGAGCACAAAGGCGGAAAGAAAAGATTGTGAGCTGGAAAGTTTTAAGGTTGAACCTGAGAAAGTATTGGTTGTACCAGCTAGACCTTTGATAAGAACACGAGCTAAGAAACTTTAAGATGCATTTAATGGACTGATTTGAACCACTTTAGACTAAGAACATAATCTGAAATCCATTGGGTTTATTACAATACAAAAGCAACTCATTCTTTCTTTGATTCAAGTACTAGAAGATCCAATTGAAGCCCAAAGAATGTTTTAACAAGTAAGCACATGATATTAGTTGAAAGTGTAGTCAAAACACACCTAGAAATCAAGGGATATTGGTGAATTATATGTTGGTCAAGTCAATTAGTCAATTCAAGTAATTTATTCTCACTAGTTTCTAAGTAGTTAATGTATTTTTGACTACAATGTCCCCACCTTCACCTATAATTGTAAATTATGCACTTTATATTCCAAGAAATCTGGCATGGTATTCCTTAACCAAGTATATATTCGAAATCCAAACACTTCTTAAGAAAAAGTTCATTACAGTAAGTGAGATTGAAATGTGTTCTTTTTGTTTGGCTATGGCAAGAACTTATAGGAGCATTGCTTTCATGTTCCTTCTTCTATTTGTTCACTGTCGATAATAGAGGCCCGAATCATCTTCCAGACATTAATTTTGACAAACTATTCAGGTATACATTCTTATAAAACATCTAGGCACACAATTTTTTTTATTAAAGAATCAAGATTCAAAATCTTTTGTTGATATGCTGCAGGAGCTTAATCAACACATGACAAAATGAAAAGCAAATTAACAAGATAAAGTGCATAATTAATTTCTTTCAAAGGATTTCTTCTTCACAATCTAGTGTTTCTACTTCCCCTTCTTTTTTACAAGGAAATTCCCACAATGAAATCTTGTGATAATTGCAAATTATTTAAGAAATAATATGATTGGCTTACCAGAAAATAGAAATCCAATGTCGGGTTTCTTTGTAGTTTCAGGTTCTTATGTGATAATGTATTGTCCGAAGCTCTCTAAGAGTGACGGTTCTTCCGATGTTGCAATCATTTTATCAAAAGACGATTTTTAAAAGTTTCTACTTTTTCCTCAAGTAGCGCGTTCAAAATTGACTCAATCTTATTCCTTTTATGATAAGGATTCATGAGGACATCAGGTCGTACATCCAGCCAGGAGATCAGACTGGCCGACCAGGAAGCTTGCCCGAAACAGCCGGACCATCTGGCACGTCTGCCGGCCCAAGCAGTACCGCCGGACCCTCGACCACAAGGACCAGAGCAACCAGCATTGCCGCCGGAGAGGCCCAAGCTTCTGGCACACTTGGTGGCGACGTGGATGACACCGCTGGTCCCTCTGGTGATGCCGCCAACTCCGGGATCAACTTGGCCGGTCCTGAAGGCATTCCGGCCAGTACCTCGCACAATCCAGCCGGTACAGCCGATCCAGCCGAGTACACACGCATTTCCACTTCTACACAAGAGGACTCGGACCAAATGAGCTACCAGCTCCAGGACATGCACCTAGAGGAAGTATCTACACCAGTTGTACCTCAAGGAGCAATGACAAGAAGCAGATCAAGGGCACTCTTCCACAAATTCAGCTTATGGGTCGACAAGCTCCTAGAGGAAGATCGACTAAGGACAATGGGCCAAAATTGCAAGGAAGAGTCCAATGGCTTCTCAACAACACAAGGGACATCAGAGACTTGGGCTTTAGTGGCAAGAGAGGTCAGGGCCCAAAGATTCTAAACCCTACTCCAAGTCGAAGACTAGGAGCAAGGCGCGTGCATGCCACAAGGACGGCCACCTTCCATTTCTTGGCCCTGAGGTAAGTTAAGGTAAGTTTCAATTCGAATATATGCCTCTTTCTGTTTTGCAGGGTAGGATCTAGATGCTTTACATTTTTGAGTCAAGAACATTTTAGGAATAGGTCCTTTTTTTTGGTTATACACTTTTGTATCTTTTTCCTTTTGTGCACTTTTGTAAACTTTCCTTTTCTTTGTTTGAGTCGACCCTAGAAGGTCAAGCTGTCGAGCATATTAATAAGGCTCCCTCCAGCATTGTAGTTCGACAACCTTTTTGATATTAATAAAGATCGAATTTTCTTTCAACAAGTTATTCTCTCAAGAGACTTGTGCGCTTAGAACCTAGTTGAGCCCAGCCCTCCTAGCTCTAAGTTTGTGATTTATCACGAGGTTCATCACCCCTCGTGTGGTTCACTTCACCCCTCCATCGAATACCAACCAGAAAACCCCCATCCAGAAGCCTAAGGTTGAGTTTCTCACCTAATCTTCTACAAACAGCCCACGCGTATACATCCTTGAATCAAGGCTTGTATCATTTTGGTATCAGAGCTTAAAGCTCCTAAACCAGGTTGTTTCTATCCTTTAGCTTGTTTTTTTAGTTCTTGCATTAGTTTAGGTCGCATTCAAGAAAAATAAAAAAAAATAACATCAAACTCCAAACCGAGTGCATCTAGCCTTCTACGTGTATCACTAGGGTTTAGATTCACTTTTGCATTACCATTCACGTTTTTCCTTTTTGTTTAAGTCGTATTTCCTTTATTTTTAAGTTAAATTAAAAAGAAAAGAAAAAGAAAATAGGAAAAATACCAAAGGAATTCGAATTGGACAGCTAGCACAAGTTGTCAAGAAAGTTTCCTTTTTTCAAATCTTCATATTTTTGAATTTCCAATTCTCAGATTTTTTCCTTTTTGCAAATTTTCGAATCCTTATAAAAAGAAAACCCTCCTAATAATTTAGGAGCATCCTAACTTGTCTTCTTTCTTTGTAGCACGCAATGGCAGAAGAAAATAGAGAAGCAACCGAAGTCATGATGGCCATGTTCACCACTCTCCAAACACAACTCGCATCAATAGGCGAGAGGTTGGAGCGTGTGGAAAGACCGGTGAGGTTCCAGGCCATAAGGCACGTGAGAGCTGAGCAAGACCATGCTGAGGGTCCTGAGCACCTTAGGACACGGCACGAACAAGAGGAACCCCAGCCAGATGGAGATGAGGACACACAACCTCATAACTATCAACATAGGCTGAGAGGACCTCCACGGCAACCAGAGGCAGAAGATGATGGCTTTGAGCCATATGGTCTTCACCAGAGACCAAGAATTCCTCCTAGACATCATGAGGATGGAGATGAACACGCCTATAACTGGGTAACTCATCCTGATGTTAAGCTAACTCCTCCAAGTTTTGCAGGAAAAGTAGACCCCGAGGCTTACCTATATTGGGAGAGAAGAATGGATCATATCTTTGACCATTACAACCAACCAGGACCTAGGAGAGTCTCAATGGCAGTAGCACAACTCACGGACAATTCCCTCATCTGGTGGGATCGTGAGGTATCTGACAGAAGGAGGAAGAGAATGAGGCCCATAGACTCATGGGTCGACATGAAAGACCTCATGCGGCAAAGGTTTGTTCCACCTTACTTTCATAGAGACTTGCAACGTCGTTTTCGTACTCTTAAGCAAGGTACTAGATCAGTAGAGGAGTACTATGAAGAGTTCGAGAATCTAAGGAACAGATTGGAGCTCAATGATGATGAAGAAGCATTGATGGCACAATTCTTGGATGGACTCCAAGAAAGAATCAGCCGCAAGGTGGAAAGGAAAATCTACAATGACTTCAAAAACTTGTTCCACCTATCTGTCCAGGCTGAGCAGCACATCAAACGTAAGAGCCAAGACATCCGCAGCAAGCCTAAGAAACCTTGGGCACCAACCAACATGCCCAAGCCAGTAGACAAAGGCAAGAGCATAGAGATCGAGTCAAGGTTCAAGAGCAAGCCTCCTGAACCCACCCGTGACCAGAGAGAGCCTGGTAAGTCTTCTAACACCCAAAGATCACGTGACATCACTTGTTTCAAGTGTAGGGGTCGTGGACACATCTCAAGAGAGTGCCCAAACAACCGGGTCATGTTGATTACGGAGGCTGGAAAATATGAGTCCCAAGATGAAGAGGACTATGAACCAGAAGAGGAATATGGTGACATTGAGTACCCTGATGTGGGGAAGTGCTGGTCACTAGACGCATCCTCAGTGCAATGGTGGATCCTTTAGAGACCATCCAAAGGGAGAACATCTTCCACAACCATTGCACCATCAAGGGCAAGGTATGTAACCTCATCATAGATGGTGGTTCTTGCACTAACGTTGCTAGTGCATATATGGTTGATAAGCTAGGTCTAGAGAAAACAAGCCACCCTCGACCATATAGACTAAGATGGCTCGATGACAAAGTGGAGCTCAAGATCCATGAGCAAGTCACTGTGCCATTCAGTGTGGGCAAGTACCAAGACCAAGTCGTGTGCGACGTGGTGCCCATGAAAGCTGGCCATCTTCTGCTAGGAAGACCATGGCAGTTTGACAAAGAGACCAGGCATGATGGCCGAACCAATCTCTACACTTTTGTGCATGACAAAAAAAAGGTCAGCTTGGCTCCTCTTACACCTGCCCAGGTACACGAGCTACAACTCCAAATGAGTAAGGAAAAGAAACTTATCAAGTCTAATTTTCTTATTCAAACAAGCCATGTCCGGAGAGCTTTAGCCTCGAAGGATTTAATGTTACTAATGGTTTTCAAGGAAGTGTTGAATGTAGAAAAAGAACAGGTGGAGCTACCTCCTGAAGTAGCAACTCTCCTCAACAAGTTCCAGGATGTGTTTCCAGAGGAGATACCAGCAGGCTTGCCTCCTTTACGTGGCATAGAGCACCAGATTGATCTAGTGCCCGGAGAAGCCCTGCCCAACAAGCCAGCCTACCGGATGAGTCCAGTGGAGTCCATGGAGCTTGAGAAACAAGTCAAGGGGCTCCTGGAGAAAGGATATGTTCGAGAGAGCCTCAGTCCATGTGCCGTACCAGTGCTACTAGTGCCCAAGAAAGATGGGACTTGGCGAATGTGTGTGGACTGCCGAGCAATCAACAACATCACTGTCAAGTACCGGCATCCAATACCACGGCTGGATGACATGCTAGATGAGCTGAGTGGAGCCACGGTCTTCTCCAAGATAGACCTCAAGAGTGGATACCACCAGGTCAGGATGAAAGAAGGTGATGAATGGAAGACTGCTTTCAAGACAAAGCAAGGGCTCTACGAGTGGACAGTTATGCCATTTGGCTTGAGTAATGCCCCAAGCACCTTCATGCGCCTTATGAACTAAGTTCTTAGGGCATACATCTGTAAGCTTGTAGTGGTTTACTTTGATGTCATACTAGTTTATAGTAAGTGCCTACGGGAACGCCTCACACATCTTGAGATGGTACTTAAAACCATTCGACAAGAAGAACTTTATGCCAATCTCAAGAAGTGCATCTTTTGTACTGATAAACTTGTCTTTTAAGGTTTTGTTGTAAGTTCACAGGACCTACATGTTGATGAAGAGAAGATTCGAGCCATACAAGAATGGCCAACACCAGGCAACATCAGCCAAGTAAGGAACTTCCACGGACTGGCCAGCTTCTATTGGAGATTCGTGCCCAACTTCAGCAGTATTGCCTCACCATTGACGGCAGTAGTGAAGAAGAACGTGGGATTCAGCTGGGGAGAAGCTCAGGAGAAGGCCTTCCAGGCCTTGAAGGACAGCCTTACACATGCACCAGTGCTAGTCCTGCCCGACTTCAACAAGACGTTTGAAGTGGAGTGTGATGCCTCTGGAATGGGCATAGGAGCAGTGCTAACCCAAGGAGGGAGACCAGTGGCATACTTCAGTGAGAAGCTAGGTGGTGCCTCACTGAACTACCCCACTTATGACAAGGAGCTTTATGCCCTTGTCCAAGCATTGGAGACTTGGCAGCATTACTTGCTGTCCAAGGAGTTTGTGATCCACACTGATCACGAGACTCTCAAACACCTCAGAGGGCAAACCAATCTCAAGAGGAGACATGCCAGGTGGATGGAGTTCATAGAGACCTTCCCGTACATCATCAAGTACAAGAAGGGCAAAGACAATGTGGTAGCCGATGCACTATCAAGGAGGTTTGCCTTGATATCAACCATGGAGGCAAAGGTCCTAGGATTCGAGCACATCAAGGACCTATACAAGGATGATCCTGACTTTGCTGAGAGCTACAAGGAGTGTGGCACAGGGAGTCATGGCAAGTTCTACATCCATGAGGGATTCTTGTTCCGAGAAAGAAGGCTGTGCATACCACAAGGATCATGAAGGGAGCTTATCATCCGAGAAGCTCATGGAGGAGGACTCATGGGCCACTTTGGTGTCGACAAGACTCTAGCAGTGGTCAAGGAGCACTTCTACTGGCCACACATCAAGAGGACAGTAGAAGCTCATTGTGCAAGATGCATCACTTGCAAGAAGGCAAAGTCCCGAGTGCAACCTCACGGGTTGTATCTCCCACTGCCCATACCTACACATCCATGGGTGGACATCTCAATGGACTTTGTTCTAGGTCTGCCCAAGATCAACCACAAAGATGCAATCTTTGTAGTGGTGGACAGATTCTCCAAGATGGCACACTTCATTCCATGTGCCAATGTCAATGATGCCACACAAACAGCTGAGCTGTTCTTCAGGGAGATAGTACGGCTTCATGGAGTGCCAAGGACCATCGTATCAGACAGGGACACCAAGTTCCTCAGCCATTTCTGGAGGACCCTTTGGAGAAAGCTAGGCACGAAGCTACTCTTCTCTACCACCTGCCATCCTCAAACCGATGGCCAAACTGAAGTTGTCAACAGGACACTATCAACTCTTCTCAGGACTACACTAGGGAAGAACCTAAAGACTTGGGTGGAGTGCCTGCCATTCATAGAGTTCGCTTACAACCGAGCCGTGCACTCAGCAACCAAGAAGACACCATTTGAAGTGGTATACGGCTTCAACCCTCTCACCCCATTGGAGCAAACGCCACTACCACCAGCTGAGATGACCAACCTCAACGGAGCATCCAAGGCAGAGTTCATAAGGAGGTTACACCAGAAGGTAGCAGAAAACTTGGAGAAGAGGACCGGACAGTACGTGACTCATGCCAACAAAGGAAGAAAGGAGGTGATCTTTCAACCAGGCGATTGGGTGTGGCTACACCTACGGCAGGAGAGGTTCCCAAACCTAAGGAGTTCCAAGCTAGCACCAAGAGGAGATGGACCATTCAGAGTGCTCGAGAGGATCAACAACAACGCCTACCGGATCGAGCTCCCAGGTGAGTTTAATGTGTCCAATACGTTCAATGTTACTGACTTAGCCCCTTTCCATGCAGATGAACCAGTTTTGAGGACAAAACCTACTGAAGAGGGAGGGAATGATGAGGACATCAGGTCGTACATCCAGCCAGGAGACCAGACTGGCCGACCAGGAAGCTTGCCCGAGACAGCCAGACCATCTGGCACGCCTGCCGGCCCAAGCAGTACCGCCGGACCCTCGACCACAAGGACCAGAGCCGGTCAGCATCGCCGGTGGAGAGGCCCAAGCTTCCGGCACACTTGGTGGGGATGTGGATGACACCGCCGGTCCCTCTGGTGATGCCGCCAACTCCGGGATCAACTTGGCCGGTCCTGAAGGCATTCCGGCCAGTACCGCGCACAATCCAGCCAGTACAGCCGATCCAGCGGAGTACACGCGCATTTCCACTTCCACACAAGAGGACTCGGACCAAATGAGCTACCAGCTCCAGGACATGCACCTAGAAGAAGTATCTACACCAGTGGTACCTCTAGGAGCAATGACAAGAAGCAGATCAAGGGCACTCTTCCACAAATTCAGCTTATGGGTCGACAAGCTCCTAGAGGAAGATCGACTAAGGAAAATGGGCCAAAAGTGCAAGGAAGAGTCGAATGGCTTCTCAACAACACAAGGGGCATCAGAAACTTGGGCTTTAGTGGCAAGAGAGGTCAGGGCCCAAAGATTCTTAACCCTACTCCAAGTCAAAGACTAGGAGCAAGACGCGTGCATGCCACAAGGACGGCCACCTTCCATTTCTTGGCCCTGAGGTATGTTAAGGTAAGTTTCAATTCGAATATATGCCTCTTTCTCTTTTGCAGGGTAGGATCTAGATGATTTACATTTTTGAGTCAAGAACATTTTAGGAATAGGTCCTTTTTTCGGTTATACACTTTTGTATCTTTTCCATTTGTGCACTTTTGTAAACTTTCCTTTTCTTTATTTGAGTCGACCCTAGAAGGTCAAGCTGTTGAGCATATTAATAAGGCTCCTTCCAGCATTGTAGTTCGACAACCTTTTTTATATTAATAAAGATAGAACTTTTTTCCCAAAAGTTTTCTCTCAAGAATCTTGTGCGCTTAGAATCTAGTTGATACCAGCCCTCCTAGCTCTAAGTTTGTTATTTATCATGAGGTTAATCACCCCTCGTGTGGTTCACTTCACCTTTCTATCGAATACCAACCCAAAACACCCCTATCGTGCAAATTGAAAACTTACATCAAATAATTCCTACCGTGCAAAACAGAAAAGGCAGATATATAATTGAAAACTTATCTACTTACCATTCATCTAAGAAATGGAAATGGCTGACCTTTGTTACACGCGCTCACTCTGCAATTTGAAGTAGGTTTATGAAGTGTTGGGTCTTGACCTCTTTTGCCACGAGAGCCCAAGTCTCTGGAGTCCTTTGAGATAATGAGAAGCCCTTGGATTCATCTTTGCAGTCTTGGCAAAATGCTCTTTGTCATTGGTCTTATAGGAGTTTGTCTACCCATAAGTTGAACTTGTGGAAGAGTGCCCTTGTTCTGCTCTTTGTCATGGCTCCTGGTGGCACCACTGGTGTATATACTTCATGTAGGTTCATATCTTGAAGCTGGTAGTTGATTTGATCTGAGTCTCCTTGTGTAGAGGTGGAAATGGTCGTGTGATCGCTTGAGCCGGCTGAGCCATGTGTAGTGTTGGCCGAATTGAAATCGAAGCCAGCCAGATCGATTGGTGGGCCACCAGCATCACCAGCTGGGCCAACGGTGTTAGTCACGTCGCCGCCAGTTGGGCCGGAGGTTTGAGCCCCTCCACCGGCGAAGTTGGTCGGCCCAGCCCGGCTGATCGTAGGGTCGGCGGTACCGCTTGGCCCAACAGATGCGCCAAATGGACCTGCTGTCTCTGGCAGGCCTTCTGGTTGCCATATAGATCTTCTGGCCCGCCAGATGATCTGGTGTTCTCATCATCCCCTCCATCTTCAGTAGGTTATGACCTCAAAACTGGTTCGTGTGCAAGGAAAGGAGCTAAATCAGTCACATTGAATGTGTTAGACACATTAAACTCACCTGGAAGTTCAAGTTGGTAGGCGTTGTTGTCAATCCTCTCCAAGACTCTGAATGATCCATCTCCTCTGGGGGCAAGCTTGGAACTCCTTAGGTTGGAGGATCTCTCTTGCCGTAGGTATAGCCACACCCAATCGCCTGGTTGGAAGATCATTTCCCTTCTCCCCTTGTTAGAGTCACGTACTGCCCGGTCCTCTTCTCTAGGTTCTCTGCTACCTTCTGGTGCAATCTCTTGATGAATTCTGCCTTAGATGCTCCATTGTGGTTGGTTATTTCTGCTGGTGGTAGTGGTATTTGCTCTAAATGCGTTTGAGGGTTGATCTCGTAGACCACTTCAAAAGGGTTCCTCTTTGTGGCGGAATGCACTGCTTGATTGTAAGCAAACTCAATGAATGGCAGGCATCCCACCCATGTCTTGAGGTTCTTCCCAAGTGTGTTCATGAGAAGAGTTGGCAATGTCCGGTTGACCACTTCAGTTTGGCTAACGGTTTGAGGGTGGCATGTTGTAGAGAAGAGTAGTTTCGTGTCTAACTTTCTCCAAAGAGTCCTCCAGAAGTGGCTGAGGAATTTAGTGTCTCTGTCTAAAACTATTGTCCTTGGCAATTCATAAATACGCACTACTTCCCTGAAAAATTGTTCTGCCGTTTGTGTGGCATCATTAACATTGGCACACGGTATGAAATATGCCATCTTAGAGAACCGGTCTACCACTACAAAGATAGCATCTTTGTGGTTGATCTTGGGCAGACCTAGAATGAAGTCCATGGAAATGTCTACCCATGGATGTGTAGGTATGGGCAGAGGGAGATACAACCTATGAGGGTGCACTCGAAACTTCGCCTTCTTGCAAGTGATGCACCTTGCACAATGGGCTTCTACTGACCTCTTGATATGTGGCCAATAGAAGTGCTCCTTGACCACAGCTCCTGTCTTGTCAACACCCAAAGTGGCCCATAAGACCTCATCCATGAACTTCTCGGATGATAAGCTCTCGTAGGGATCCTTGTGGTATGCACAGCCTTCTCTCCCAGAACAAGAACCCATCATGGATGTAGAATTTGCCATGACTCCCTGTGCCACACTCCTTGTAGCTCTCAGCAAAGTCAGGATCATCCCTGTATAAGTATTTGATGTGCTCAAATCCTAAAACCTTTGCTTCCATTGTTGATATCAAGGCAAACCTCCTTGATAGTGCATCGGCTACCACATTATCCTTGCCCTTCTTGTATTTGATTACGTAAGGGAAGGTTTATATGAACTCCATCCACCTAGCATGTCTTCTCTTGAGGTTGGTTTGCCCTCTAAGATGTTGGAGAGTCTCGTGATCAGTGTGGATCACAAACTCCTTGGACAACAAATAGTGTTGCCAAGTCTCCAAGGCCCGGACTAGGGCATAGAGCTCCTTGTCATAAGTGGGATAATTCAGTGAGGCCCCACCTAACTTCTCACTGTAGTATGCCACTGGCCTTCCTCCTTGGGTTAGCATCGCGCCTATGCCTATTCCAGAGGTATCACACTCTACCACAAACGTCTTGTTGAAGTCGGACAGGACTAGCATTGGTGCATGATTGAGGATGTCCTTCAAGGCCTGAAATGCCTTCTCTTGAGCTTCTCCCCAGCTAAACCCCACATTCTTCTGCACTACTGCCATCAATGGTGAGCCAATGCTGCTGAAGTTCGGCACAAATCTTTGGTAGAAGCTGGCCAGGCCATGAAAGCTCCTTACTTGGCTGATGTTGCTCGGTGTTGGCCACTCTTGTATGCCTTGAATCTTTTCCTCATCAACCTTTAAGCCTTGTGAACTCACAACAAAGCCTAAGAAAACAAGCTTGATAGTACAAAAGGTGCACTTTTGAGATTGGCATAAAACTCTTTTTGTCGAAGGGTTTTAAGTACCATCTCAAGATGTGTAAGGTGTTCCCTAAGGTATTTACTATAAACAAGTATATCATCAAAGTACACTACTACAAACTTACAGATGTACGCATTAAGAACTTGGTTCATAAGGCGCATGAAGATGCTTGGGGCATTAGTCAAGCCAAATGGCATGACTGTCCACTCGTTGAGCCCTTTCTTTGTCTTGAAAGTAGTTTTCCACTCACCACCTTCTTTCATTCTGACCTGATGGCTCCACTCAGCTCATCCAGCATGTCATCCAGCCGTAGTATAGGGTGCCGGTACTTGAGTATGACGTTGTTGATGGCTTGGCAGTCTACGCACATTCGCCAAGTCTCATCCTTCTTGGGGACTAATAATACTGGTACTACACATGGACTGAGGCTCTCTCGAACATAGCCTTTGACACAAGCCCTGAATCAAGGCCCTAACACTCGCGGACTGGTTGGAGAAGATTAGGCGAGAAAATCGGCCTTAGGCTTCTGGATGGGGGTTTTCTGGTGGGTATTGGATGGAGAGGTGAAGTGAACCACACGAGGGGTGATAAACCTCGTGATAAATCACAGCTTAGAAGCTAGGAGGGCTGATCTCAACTAGGATTCTAGGCGATAGAGTTTTAGGAGAAAAACTCGTAGGAAAAAATTCTATCTTAATTTATAATCAAAAGTTTTCGAACTACAACGCTGAAGGAGCCTTATTAATATGTTCGGCAGCTTTGACTTTCTAGGGTCGACCCAAAATAAAAAATGAAAAAGTTACAAAAGTGTATAAGGAAAATTACAAAAAGAAAATAACCAAAAAAGGACAACTACCTAAATTGTTCTTGACTCAATAAATGAAAAACTTACTATTGCTACCCTGCAAAACAGAAAAGGAAAGTATATAATTAAAAATTTAGCTTTCTTACCTTTCGACCAAAAAATGAAAGGTGGCCGACCTTGTGGCATGCACGCACCTAGCTCTTAGTCTTCAACTTGGAGTAGGATTACGAAATGTAGGGCCTTGGCCCCTTTTGCCACGAGAGCCCAAGTCTCTGGAGTCTTTTGCAATGTTGAGAAGCCCTTGGATTCTTCCTTGTACTCTTGGCCCAATGCTCCTTGTCATTGGTTTTCTAGGAGCCTGTCTACCCACAAGCTGAACTTGTGGAAGAGTGCCCTTGTTCTGCTCCTTGTCATGGCTCCTGGTGGTACCACTAGTGTAGACACTTCATCCAGGTTCATGCCTTGAAACTGGTAGCTGAGTTGATCCGAGTCTCCTTGTGTAGAGGTGGAAATGGTGGTGCAATCGCGTGAGCCGGCTGGATTGTGCGTGGAACTGGCCGAGTTGGGATCGTAGCCGGCCAGATTGATTTGTGAGCCGGCGGCGTCACCAGTTGGGCCGGCGGTGTCATTCACGTCACCACTATGGCTGGAGGTTTGGGCCTCTCCGCCGGAAACGTTGCTCGGGCCGGCCCGGCTGATCATAGGGCCGGCTAAACCGCTTGGCCCGCCAGACGTGCCAAATGGCCCGGCTGTCTCGGGCAAGCCTTTTGGTCGGCCATTTTGGTCTTCTAGCTGGCCATACGATCTGATATCCTCATCATCCCCTCCCCCTTCAGTAGGTTTTGAACTCAAAACTGGCTCATCTGCAAGGAAAGGAGCTAAATTAGTCACAGTGAATGTGTTAGACACATTAAACTCACCTGAAAGTTCAATCCGGTAGGCGTTGTTGTGGATCCTCTCTACTACTCTGAATGGTCCATCTTCTCTTGGGGCCAGCTGGGAACTCCTTAGGTTGAGGAACCTCTCTTGCCATAGGTGTAGCCACACCTAATCGCCTGGTTGAAAGACCATTTCTCTTCTCCCCTTATTGGCATGAGTCACGTACTGCCCGGTACTCTTCTTCAGGTTCTCTGCTACCTTCTGGTGTATCTTCTTGATGAATTCTACCTTAGATGCTCCATTGAGGTTGCTCATTTCTGCTGGTGGCAGTGGTGTTTGCTCCAAAGGCGTTTGAGGGTTGAAACCGTAGACCACTTCGAAAGAGGTCTTCTTTGTGTTTGAATGCACTGCTCGGTTGTAAGCAAACTCTATAAATGGCAGAGACTCCACCCATGTCTTGAGGTTCTTCCCTAGTGTGGTCCTGAGATGAGTTGACAATGTCCGGTTGATTACTTCAGTTTGGCCATTGGTTTGAGGATCGTATGTGGTAGAGAAGAGCAGGTGGTAGAGAAGAGCAGCTTTGTGCCAAGATTTTTCTAGAGGGTCCTCCATAATTGGCTGAGAAAATTGGTGTCTCTGTCTGACACAATGGTCTTTGGCACTCCATGAAGTCGCACTACCTCCCTGAAGAACAGTTCGGCTGTTTGCGTGGCATCATTAACATTGACACATAGTATGAAATGTGCCATCTTGGAATATCGGTCCACCACTACAAAGATAGCATCTTTGTGGTTGATCTTGGGCAGACCTAGAACAAAGTCCATGGAAATGTCCACCCATGGATGTGTAGGTATGGCAGAGGGAGATACAATCCGTGAGGATGCACTTGGGACTTCGCCCTCTTGCAAGTGATGCACCTTGCACAATGGGCTTCTACTGACCTCTTGATGTGTGGCCCATAGAAGTGCTCCTTGACCACTGCTAGTGTCTTGTCAACACCAAAGTGGTCCATGAGCTTCTCGGGTGATAAGCTCTCGTAGAGATCCTTGTGGTATACACAACCTTTTTTCCGGAACAAGAACTCATCATGGCTATAGAACTTGCCATGACTCCCTGTGCCACACTCCTTGTAGCTCTCAGCAAAGTAAGGATCATCCTTATATAGGTCCATGATGTGCTCGAATCCTAAAACTTTTGCTTCCATTGTAGATATCACAAACCTCCTTGATAGTGCATCGGCTACCACATTATCCTTGCCGTTCTTATACTTGATGATGTAAGGGAAGGTTTCTATAAACTCCATCCACCTAGCATGTCTTCTCTTGAGGTTGGTTTACCCTCTAAGTGTTTGAGAGTCTCGTGATCAGTGTAGATCACAAACTCCTTGGACAACAAGTAATGTTGACAAGTCTCCAAAACTCAGACTAGGGCATAGAGCTCCTTATCGTAGGTGGGGTAATTTAGTGAAGCCCCACCTAACTTCTCACTGAAGTATGCCACTGGCCTTCCTCCTTTCGTTAGCACTGCTCCTATGCCTATTCCAAGGGCATCACACTCTACTTCAAACGTCTTGTTGAGTCGGGCAGGACTAGCACTGGTGCATGCGTGAGGCTATCCTTCAAGGCCTGGAATGCCTTCTCTTGAGCTTCTCCCCAGCTTCTCCCCACATTTTTTTCACTACTCCCGTCAATGGGGAGGCAATGCTACTGAAGTTGGGCACGAATCTTCTGTAGAAGCTGGCCAGGCCGTGGAAGCTTCTCACTTGGCTGATGTTGCTCGGTGTTGGCCATTCTTGTATGGGTCGAATCTTTTCTTCATCAACCTGTAAGTCCTATGAACTTACAACAAAGCCTAAGAAAACAAGTTTTTCAGTACAAAAAGTGTACTTCTTGAGATTGGCATAAAGTTCTTCTTGTAGAAGGGTTTTAAGCATCATCTCAAGATGTGTAAGGTGTTCCCGTAGGCATTTACTGTAAACAAGTATGTCATTAAAATATACTACTACAAACTTACTGATGTACGCCCTAAGATTTGGTTCATAAGGTGTATGAAGGTGGTTGGAGCATTAGTCAAGCCAAATGGTATGACTGTCCACCAGCCCTTGCTTTGTCTTGAAAGAAGTATTCCACTCATCACCTTCTTTTATTCTGACCTGGTGGTATCCACTCTTGAGGTCTATCTTGGAGAAGACTATGGCTCCACTCAGCTCATCTAGCATGTCATCCAGTCGTGGTATAGGATGCCGGTACTTGACCGTGATGTTGTTGATTGCTCGGCAGTCTATGCGCATTCGCCAAGTCTCATCCTTCTTGGGAACTAGCAACACTGGTACGGCACATGGACTGAGGCTCTGTCGAACAGAGCCTTTTTCCAGGAGCTCCTTAACCTGCTTTTCAAGCTCCTTGGACTCCTCTGGACTCATCCGGTAGGCTGGTCGATTGGGTAAGGCTGCTCCACGCACGAGGTTGATCTGGTGCTCTATGCCGCGTAAGGGAGGCAAACCTGCTGGTATCTCCTCAGGGAATACATCCTGTAACTTGTTGGGGAGGGCTGCTACTTCCGGAGGTAGCTCTACCTGTTCTTTTTCTACACTCAAAACTTCTTTGAAAACCATTAGTAACATTAAATCCTTTGAGGCTAAAGCTCTCCGGACATGACTCGGTTGAATGAGAAAATTAGACTTAATTAGTTTCTTTTCCTTACTCATTTGTTGTTGCAGCTCGTGTACTTGGGCAGGTGTGAGAGGAGTGATGAGGACATCAGGTCGTAGATCCAGCCAGGAGACCAGACTGGCCAACCAGGAAGCTTGCCCGAGACAGCAGGACCATCTGACACGTCTGCCGGACCATACAGTACCGCCGGACCCTCGACCTATAGGACCAGACCGGTCAGCATCGCCGGCGGAGAGGCCCAAGCTTCCGGCACACTTGGTGGGGCGTGGATGACACCCCGGTCCCTCTGGTGATGCCGCCGACTCCGGGATCAACTTGGCCGGTCCTGAAGGCATTCCGGCCAGTACCGCGCACAATCCAGCCGGTACAGCCGATCCAGCCGAGTACACGCGCATTTCCACTTCCACACAAGAGGACTCGGACCAAATGAGCTACCAGCTCCAGGACATGCACCTAGAAGAAGTATCTACACCAGTGGTACCTCAAGGAGCAATGACAAGAAGCAGATCAAGGGCACTCTTCCACAAATTCAGCTTATGGGTCGACAAGCTCCTAGAGGAAGATCAGCTAAGGACAATGGGCCAGAAGAGCAAGTAGAGTCCAAAGGCTTCTCAACAACACAAGGAACATCAGAGACTTGGGCTTTAGTGGCAAGAGAGGTCAGGGCCCAAAGATTTTAACCCTACTCCAAGTCGAAGACTAGGAGCAAGGCGCGTGCATGCCACAAGGACGGCCACCTTCCATTTCTTGGCCGTGAGGTAAGTTAAGGTAATTTTCAATTCGAATATATGCCTCTTTCTGTTTTGCAGGGTAGGATCTAGATGCTTTACATTTTTGAGTCAAGAACATTTTAGGAATAGGTCCTTTTTCGGTTATACACTTTTGTATCTTTTCCTTTTGTGCACTTTTGTAAACTTTCCTTTTCTTTGTTTGAGTCGACCCTAGAAGGTCAAGCTGTCGAGCATATTAATAAGGCTCCTTCCAGCATTGTAGTTCGACAACCTTTTTGATATTAATAAAGTAGAACTTTTTCCAACAAGTTTTCTCTCTAAGAATCTTGTGCGCTTAGAACCTAGTTGAGACCAGCCCTCCTAGCTCTAAGTTTGTGATTTATCACGAGGTTCATCACCCCTCGTGTGGTTCACTTCACCCTTCCATCTTTTACCAACCAGAAAACCCCCATCCAGAAGCCTAAGGTTGAGTTTCTCACCTAATCTTCTACAAACAGCCCACGCGCATACATCCTTGAATCAAGGCTTGTATCAAGGAGCTATGCTGAACTTTCTCTTACCATGCACAAAGGTGTAGAGATTGGTTCGGCCATCATGCATTGTCTCCTTGTCGAACTGCCATGGCCTTCCTATTAGAAGGGGGCCAGCTTGCATAGGTACTACGTCACAAACTACTTGATCCTGGTATCTGTCCACACTGAATGGCACGGTTAATTGCTCATGGATCTTGAGCTCCACCTTGTCATCTAGCCATCTCAGTCGATATGGCCGGGGGTGCTTTGTATTCGCGAGACCTAGCTTATCAACCATATAAGCACTGGCCACGTTAGTGCAAGAACCACCATCTATGATGAGATTACATACCTTGCCCTTGATGGTGCACCAACTGTGGAAAATGTTTTCCCTTTGAATGGTCTCGGAGGGGTCTACCATTGCACTGAGGATGCGTCTAGTTACCAGTACTTCCCCCACATCAGGGTACTCTATGTTCCGGTATTTTGCTTCTGGTTCAAAGTCTTCTTCATCTTGAGACTCATATTCTCCAGCTTCCGTGATCAGCATGACCCGGTTATTTGGGCACTCTCTTGAGATGTGACCACAACCCCTACACTTAAAACAAGTGATGTCACGTGATCTCTGAGGGTTAGAAGACTTATTAGGCTCTCTCTAGTCACGGGTTTTCTCAGGAGGCTTGCTCTTGAACCGTGATTCGATTTCTATGCTCTGGCCCTTGTTTACAGGCTTGGTGCTAATGCTTGGTGCCCAAGGCATCTTAGGTTTGCTAAGTATGTCTTGGCTCTTACGCCTGATGTGCTGTTCAACCTGGACAGAGAGGTGGAACAAGTCCTTGAAATCATTGTAGATTTGTCTCTCCACTTTTCGGCTGATCCTCTCTTGCAATCAATCCAAGAATTGAGCCATCAATGCTTCTTCATCGTCATTGAGCTCCATTCTATGCCTTAGTCTCCCAAACTCCTCATAGTACTCCTCTACTGATCTCGTTCCCTGCTTAAGAGTATGAATACGACATTGCAAATCTCTATGGAAATAAGGTGGGACAAACCTTTGTCTCATGAGATCCTTCATGTCGACCCAAGAATCTACGGGTCTCAATCTTCTCGCCTATGGCCAGAAGCCTCACGATCCCACCAGATGAGGAATTATCCGTGACTTGTGCTACTGCCATGGAGACTCTTCTAGGGCCTGGTTGGTTGTAATGGTCGAAGATGTGATCCATCCTCCTTTCCCTATCTAGATAGGCCTCGGGGTCCACTTTTCCTGCAAAACTAGGAGGTGTTAGCTTGACATAATGACTTTTACCCGATTGTAGGCATAGTCATCTCCATCTTCATGATGTCTAGGGGGCATCCTTGGTCTCTGGTGATGAGCATAGGGCTCGTAGCCATTGCCCTCTTCTTCTGGTTGCCTTGGAGGTCCTCTCGGCCTAGGGTGATAGCCGTGAGGCTGTGGGTCCTCATCTCCATCCGGTTGGGGCTCCTCCTGTTCTGGCCGTGTCCTAGGGTGATCAGGACCTTCACCAGGGTCTTGGTCCGCCCTCATGTGCCTTTTGGCATGTAATCTCACCGGCCTCTCCACACGCTCCAGCCTCTCGCCGATTGATGCGAGTTGTGTTTGGAGGATGGTGAACATGGCCATCACGGCCTCGGTTGCATCTTGATTTCCTTTAGCCATCGTGTGCTACAAGAAGAAAAACAAGGTTAGTTTGCTCCTAAGAATTCTTTAGACGAGTTTTCTTTTATAATAGAAGAAGATGCAAATAGAAAAGGAAAAATTAGAAAAAAGAAAAGATTCTAACAATTAATGTTACAAATCTTAGCAATTAATGCAAATCTCCTAGATTTCTTTTTTTGGTCGATTTTCTTGATTTTTTTTTTATTTAACTTAATTAATAATGGAAAATATGCTTTTAACAAAAAGGAAAAAAGAAGTTGCAAGAAAAAAGATGAATCTAGACCCTAGTGATACAATTAGGAGCTAGATGCACTCGGTTTGAATTTTAGGTGTTATTTTTTTTGATTTTTCGAATGAAACTTAAACTAATGCACGAATTGGAAATAAGACTAAAGTAAAGGATAGAAACAAACTGGTTTTAGGAGCTTAAGCTCTGATACCAAAATGATACAAGCCTTGAATCAAGGCCGTAACACTCGCAGACTGGTTTGAGAAGATTAGGCAAGAAACTCGGCATTAGGCTTCTGGATGGGAGTTTTCTGGTGGGTATTGGATGGATAGGTGAAGTGAACTACACGAAGGGTGATGAACCTCGTGATAAATCACAACTTAGAAGCTAGGAGGGCTGGTCTCAACTAGGGTTATAAAAGATAGAGTTTTAGGAAAAAAACTCGTAGGAAAAAGTTCTATCTTTATTAATAATCAAAAGTTGTCAAACTAAAATGCTGAAGGAGCTTTATTAATATGCTCAGCAGCTTTGACCTTCTAGGGTCGACCCAAAATAAAAAATGGAAAAGTTACAAAAGTGCATAAAGAAAATTACAAAAAGGAAATAACCGGAAAGGACAACTACCTAAATTGTTCTTGATTCAATAAACGGAAAACTTACTATTCCTACCCTAAAAACAGAAAAGGCAAGTATATAATTGAAAACTTACCTTTCTTACCTTTCGACCAAGAAATGGAAGGTGGCCGACCCTGTGGCATGCACGCGCCTACCTCCTAGTCTTCAAATTGGAGAAGGGTTACAAAATGTTGGGCCCTGACCTCTTTTGCCACGATAGCCCAAGTTTCTGGAGTCTTTTGCAGTGTTGAGAAGCTCTTGAATTCTTCCTTGTACTCTTGGCCCAATGCTCCTTGTCGTTGGTCTTCTAGGAGCTTGTCTACCCACAAGCTGAACTTGTGGAAGAGTGCCTTTGTTCTGCTCCTTGTCATGGCTCCTGGTGACACCACTGGTGTAGAGACTTCATCCAGGTTCATGCCTTGAAGCTTGTAGCTGAGTTGATCCCAGTCTCCTTGTGTAGAGGCGGAAATGGTGGTGGAATCGCGTGAGCCGGCTGGATTGTGCGTGGAGCTGGCCGAGTTGGGATCGGAGCCGGCCAGATTGATTTGTGAGCCGGCGGCGTCACCAGTTGGGCCGGTGGTGTCATTCACGTCGCCGCCAGTTAGGCCGGAGGTTTGGGCCTCTCCACCAGAAAAGTTGGTAGGCCCGGCCCGGCTGATCATAGGGTCGGCGGTACCGCTTGGCCTGGCAGACGCGCCAAATGGCCCGGCTGTCTCGGACAAACCTCCTGGTTGGCCATTTTGGTCTCCTGGCCAGGCCAGACGATCTGATGTCCTCATCAGCCTTTCTCCATATGCTCCTTAACTTGTTTCTCAAGCTCTTTGGACTCCTCTACACTCATCCGGTGGGCTAGTCGATTGGGTAAGACTGCTCCGGTCACGATGTCGATCTGGTGCTCAATTCCGCGTAGAAGAGGCAAGTCTGCTGGTATCTACTCAGAAAATACATCTTGTAACTTATTGAGGAGGGCTGCTACTTCAGCGGTAGCTCTACCTGTTCTTTTTCTGCACTCAATGCTTCTTTAAAGACCATTAGTAACATTAAGTCCTTAGAGGTCAAAGCTCTCCGGACATGACTCGGTTGAATAAGGAAATTAGATTTAATGAGTTTCTTTTCCTTACTCATTTGTAGTTGCAACTCGTGACCTGGGCAGGAGTGAGANATGGCACATTTCATCCCATGTGCCAATGTCAATTATGCCACACAAACAGCTGAGCTGTTCTTCAGGGAGATAGTACGGCTTCATGGAGTGCCAAGGACCATCGTATCAGAATGGGACACCAAGTTCCTCAGCCATTTCTGGAGGACCCTTTGGAGAAAGCTAGGCACGAAGCTACTCTTCTCTACCACCTGCCATCCTCAAACCGATGCCCAAACTGAAGTTGTCAACAGGACACTATCAACCCTTCTCAGGACTACACTAGGGAAGAACCTAAAGACTTGGGTGGAGTGCCTGCCATTCATAGAGTTCGCTTACAACCGAGCCGTGCACTCAGCCACCAAGAAGACACCATTTGAAGTAGTATACGGCT
The DNA here is from genome assembly GCA_018901945.1 of Pugionium dolabratum. Lineage (NCBI taxonomy): Eukaryota > Viridiplantae > Streptophyta > Magnoliopsida > Brassicales > Brassicaceae > Pugionium > Pugionium dolabratum. The sequence continues at coordinate 7,181 of JAEVFF010001749.1, read as the reverse complement.
TCAACCCTCTCACCCCATTGGAGCAACCACCACTACCACCAGCTGAGATGACCAACCTCAACGGAGCATCCAAGGCAGAGTTCATAAGGAGATTACACCAGAAGGTAGCAGAAAACTTGGAGAAGAGGACGGGACAGTACGTGACTCATGCCAACAAGGGAAAAAAGGAGGTGATCTTTCAACCAGGCGATTGGGTGTGGCTACACCTACGGCAGGAGAGGTTCCCAAACCTAAGGAGTTCCAAGCTAGCACCAAGAGGAGATGGACATTTCAGAGTGCTCCAGAGGATCAACAACAACGCCTACCGGATCGAGCTACCAGGTGAGTTTAATGTGTCCAATACGTTCAATGTTACTGACTTAGCCCCTTTCCATGCAGATGAACCATTTTTGAGGACAAAACCTACTGAAGAGGGAGGGGATGATGAGGACATCAGGTCGTACATCCAGCCAGGAGACCAGACTGGCCGACCAGGAAACTTGCCCGAGACAGCAGGACCATCTGGCGCGCCTGCCGGACCAGACAGTACCGCCGGACCCTCGACCTATAGGACCAGACCGGTCAACATCGCCGGCGGTGAGGCCCAAGCTTCCGGCACACTTGGTGGGGACGTGAATGACACCGCCGGTCCCCCTGATGACACCGCCGACTCCGGGATCAACTTGGCCAGTCCTGAAGTCATTCCGGCCAGTACCGCGCACAATCCAGCCGGTACAGCCGATCCAGCCGAGTACACGCGCACTTCCACTTCTACACAAGAGGACTGGGACCAAATGAGCTACCAGCTCCAGGACATGCACCTAGAAGAAGTATCTACACCAGTGGTACCTCAAGGAGCAATGACAAGAAGCAGATCAAGAGCACTCTTTCACAAATTCAGCTTATGGGTCGACAAGCTCCTAGAGGAAGAGCAGCTAAGGACAATGGGCCAGAAGAGCAATTTAGAGTCCAAAGGCTTCTCAACAACACAAGGAACATCAGAGACTTGGGCTTTAGTGGCAAGAGAGGTCAGGGCCCAAAGATATTTAACCCTACTCCAAGTCGAAGACTAGGAGCAGGGCGCGTGCATGCCACAAGGACGGCCACCTTCCATTTCTTGGCCGTGAGGTGAGTTAAGGTAAGTTTACATTCGAATATATGCCTCTTTCTGTTTTGCAGTGTAGGATCTAGATGCTTTACATTTTTGAGTCAAGAACATTTTAGGAATAGGTCCTTTTTCGGTTATGCACTTTTGTATCTTTTCCTTTTGTGCACTTTTGTAAACTTTCCTTTTTCTTTATTTGTGTCGACCCTAGAAGGTCAAGCTGTCGAGCATATTAATAAGGCTCCTTCCAGCATTGTAGTTCGACAACCTTTTTGCTAATTAATAAAGATCGAATTTTCTTTACAAGTTATTCTCTCAAAGAAGCTTGTGCGCTTAGAACCTAGTTGAGACCAGCCCTCCTAGCTCTAAGTTTGTGATTTATCACGAGGTTCATCACCCCTCGTGTGGTTCACTTCACCCTTCCATCTTTTACCAACCAGAAAACCCCCATCCAGAAGCCTAAGGTTGAGTTTCTCACCTAATCTTCTACAAACAGCCCACGCGCATCCAAGCCTTGAATCGAGGCTTGTATCAGTTTGTTCAGGATGCTTGCTCTTGAACCATGACTCTATCTCTGTGCTTTTGCCTTTGTCATCGGGCTTGGTGCCATTGTTTGGTGCCCAAGGCGTCTTAGGTCTGTTGCGTATGTCTTGGCTCTTATGCTTGATGTGTTGTTCAGCCTGGAAAGAAAGGTGGAACAAGTCCTTCAAGTCACTATAGATTTGTCTCTCCACTTTCCGGCTGATTCTTTCTTGCAATCCATCCAAGAATTGAGTCATCAATGCTTCTTCATCATCATTGAGCTGCAGTCTATTCCTTAGTCTCTCAAACTCCTCCTAGTACTCAACCACTGATCTTGTGCCCTGTTTAAGAGTACGAAAACGGTGATGCAAATACCTATGAGAACAAGGTGGAACAAACCTTTGTCTCATGAGGTCCTTCATGTCGACCCAGTAGTCGACAGGTCTTAACTTCCTTTTCCTATGGTGATGAGGACATCAGGTCGTACATCCGGCCAGGACACCAGAATGGCCGACCAGGAAGCTTGTCCGAGACAGCCGGGCCATCTGGCACGTCTGCTGGGCCAAGCGGAACCGCCAGACCCTCGACCAATAGGACCAGGCCTATCAGCATTGCCAGCGGAGAGACCCAAGCTTCCGGCACACTTGGTGGCGATGTGGGTGACACCGCCGGTCCCCTTGGTGATGCCACCGACTCCGGGATCGACTTGGCCGGACCTGAAGGCATTCCGGCAAGTACCTCACACAGTCCAGCCGGTACAGCCGATCCAGCCGAGTGCACGAGCATTTCTACTTATACACAAGGAAACTCGGACCAGATAAGCTACCAGCTTCAGAACATGCAGCTAGAGGAAGTCTCCACACCAGTAGTGCCACCAGGAGCAATGACAAGAAGCAGATCAAGAGGCTTATGGGTCGACAAGCTCCTAGAGGAAGATCAACTAAGGACAATGGGCCAGAAGTGCAAAGTAGAGTCCAAAGACTTCTCAACAACACAAGGGACATCAGAGACTTGGGCTTTAGTGGCAAGAGAGGTCAGGGCCCAAAGATTCTTAACCCTACACCAAGTCGAAGACTAGGAGAAAGGCGCGTGCATGCCACAAGGACGACCACCTTCCATTTCTTGGCCATGAGGTAAGTTAAGGTAAGTTTCAATTCGAATATATGCCTCTTTCTGTTTTGCAGGGTAGGATCTAGAATATTTACTTTATTGAGTCAAGGACATTTTAGGAATAGGTCCTTTTTTCGATTATACACTTTTGTATCTTTTCCTTTGTGCACTTTTGTAAGTTTTCCTTTTCTTATTTGGGTCGACCCTAGAAGGTCAAGCTGTCGAGCATATTAATAAGGCTCCTTCCAGCTTTGTAGTTCGACAACCTTTTTGATTATTAATAAAGTAGAACTTTTTCCCTACGAGCTTTCTCTCAAGAGAGACTTGTGCGCTTAGAACCTAGTTGAGACCAGCCCTCTTAGCTCTAAGTTTGTGATTTATCACGAGGTTCATCACCCCTCGTGTGGTTCACTTCACCTTTCCATCGAATACCAACCAAAAAACCCCTATCCAAGAAGTCTAAGGTCGAGTTTCTCACCTAACCTTCTCCAAACAGCCCACGCGCATATAAGCTTTGAATCGAGGCTTGTATCATTTTGGTATCAGAGCTTAAAGCTCCTAAACCAGGTTGTTTCTATCCTTTAGCTTGTTTTGTTTCTTGTTATTGCATTAGTTTAAGTTTCATTCCAGAAAATCATAAAAATAACATCTAAGTTCATACCGAGTGCATCTAGTTCCTACGTGCATCACTAGGTTCTAGAATCATTCTTGCATTGCTATATTCGACTTTCCTTTTTGTTAGAATCATATATCTATTATTTTAAGTTAAATTAAACGAAAAGAAAAGAAAAGAAAAAGAAAATAGGAAAAATACCAAAAGATTTCGAATTGGACAGCTAGCAATAGTTGTCAAGAAAATTTCCTTTTATTCAGATCTCCATATATTCGAATTTTCCATTCCTTAGAATTTTCCTTTTTGCATTTTTTGAATCCCTTATAAAAAGAAAACCCTCCTAACAATTTAGGAGTAGCATAACTTGTCTTCTATCCTTGTAGTATGCAATGACAGAAGAAAATAGAGAAGCAACCGAAGCCATGATGGCCATGTTCACCACTCTCCAAACACAACTCGCATCAATAGGCGAGAGGTTGGAGCGCGTGGAAAGACCTGTGAGATTCCAGGCCATAAGGCACGTGAGAGCTGAGCAAGACCGTCCTGAGGGTCCTGAGCACCTTAGGACACGGCACGAACAGGAGGAACTCCAGCCAGATGGAGATGAGGACACACAACCTCATAACTATCACCATAGGCCGAGAGGACCTCCACGGCAACCAAAGGCAGAAGATGATGGCTTTGAGCCATATAGTCTTCACCAGAGACCAAGAATGCCTCCTAGACATCATGAGGATGGAGATGAACACACCTACAACCGGGTAAATCATCCTGATGTTAAGCTAACTCCTCCAAGTTTTGCAGGAAAATTAGACCCCGAGGCTTACCTAGATTGGGAGAGAAGAATGGATCATATCTTTGATCATTACAACCAACCAGGACCTAGGAGAGTCTCAATGGCAGTAGCACAACTCACAGACAATGCCCTCATCTGGTGGGATCGTGAGGTATCTGACAGAAGGAGGAAAAGAATGAGGCCCATAGACTCATGGGTCGACATGAAAGATGTCATGCTACAAAGGTTTGTTCCACTTTACTTTCATAGGGACTTGCAATGTCGTTTTCGTACTCTTAAGCAGGGTACCAGATCAGTAGAGGAGTACTATGAAGAGTTCGAGAAGCTAAGTAACAGATTGGAGCTCAATGATGATGAAGAAGCATTGATGGCACAATTCTTGGATGGACTCCAAGAAAGGATCAGCCGCAAGGTGGAAAGGCAAATCTACAATGACTTCAAGGACTTGTTCCACCTGTCTGTCCAGGCTGAGCAGCACATCAAACGTAAGAGCCAAGACATCCGCAGCAAGCCTAAGACACCTTGGGCACCAAGCAACATGCCCAAGCCCGTAGACAAAGGCAAGAGCATAGAGATCGAGTCAAGGTTCAAGAGCAAGCCTCCTGAACCCACCCGTGACCAGAGAGAGCCTGGTAAGTCTTCTAACCCTCAAAGATCACGTGACATCACTTGTTTCAAGTGTAGGGGACGTGGACACATCTCAAGGGAGTGCCCAAACAACCGGGTCATGCTGATTACGGAGGCTGGAGAATATGAGTCCCAAGATGAAGAGGACTATGAACCGGAAGAAGAATATGGTGACATTGAGTACCCTGATGTGGGGGAAGTGCTGGTCCCTAGACGCATCCTCAGTGCAATGGTGGATCCTTCAGAGACCATCCAAAGGGAGAACATCTTCCACAGCCGTTGCACCATTAAGGGCAAGGTATGTAACCTCATCATAGATGGTGGTTCTTGCACTAACGTTGCTAGTGCATATATGGTTGATAAGCTAGGTCTAGAGAAGACAAGGCATCCTCGACCATATAGACTGAGATGGCTCGATGACAAAGTGGAGCTCAAGATCCATGAGCAAGTCACTGTGCCATTCAGTGTGGGCAAGTACCATGACCAAGTCGTGTGCGATGTGGTGCCCATGCAAGCTGGTCATCTTCTGCTAGGAAGGCCATGGCAGTTTGACAAAGTGACCAGGCATGATGGCCGAACCAATTTCTACACTTTTGTGCATGACAAAAGAAAGGTCAGCTTGGCTCCTCTTACACCTGCACAGGTACACGAGCTACAACTCCAAATGAGTAAGGAAAAGAACCTTATCAAGTCTAATTTTCTTATTCAACCAAGCCATGTCCGGAGAGCTTTAGCCTCGAAGGATTTAATGTTACTAATGGTCTTCAAAGAAATTTTGAGTACAGAACAGGAACAGGTAGAGCTACCTCTTGAAGTAGCAAATCTCCTCAACAAGTTCCAGGATGTGTTTCCAGAGGAGATACCAGCAGGCTTGCCTCCTTTACATGGCATAGAACACCAGATCGACCTAGTGCCCGGAGCAGCCCTGCCCGACCGACCAGCCTACCAGATGAGCCCAGAGGAGTCCAAGGAGCTTGAGAAGCAAGTCAAGGAGCTCCTGAAGAAAGGCTATGTTCGAGAGAGCCTCAGTCCATGTGCCGTACCAGTGCTACTAGTGCCCAAGAAGGATGGGATTTGGCGAATGTGCATGGACTGCCGAGCAATCAACAACATCACTGTCAAGTACCAGCACCCAATACCACGGCTGGATGACATGCTAGTTGAGCTGAGTGGAGCCACGGTCTTCTCCAAGATAGACCTCAAGAGTGGATACCACCAGGTCAGGATGAAGAAAGGTGATGAATGGAAGACTGCTTTCAAGACAAAGCAAGGGCTATACGAGTGGACAGTCATGCCATTCGACTTGACTAATGCCCCAAGCACCTTCATGCGCCTTATGAACCAAATCCTTAGGGCGTACATCAGTAAGTTTGTAGTGGTTTACTTTGATGATATATTAGTTTATAGTAAGTGCCTACGGGAACACCTCACACATCTTGAGATGGTACTTAAAACCCTTCGACAAGAAGAGCTTTATGCCAATCTCAAGAAGTGCATCTTTTGTACTGATAAACTTGTCGTTTTAGGTTTTGTTGTACGTTCACAGGGCCTACAGTTGATGAAGAGAAGATTCGAGCCATACAAGAATGGCCAACACCAGGAAACATCAGCCAAGTAAGGAGCTTCCACGGACTGGCCAGCTTCTATAGGAGATTCGTGCGCAACTTCAGCAGTATTGCCTCACCACTGACGGCAGTAGTGAAGAAGAACGTGGGATTCAGCTGGGGAGAAGCTCAGGAGAAGGCATTCCAGGCCTTGAAGGACAGCCTTACACATGCACCAGTGCTAATCCTGCCCGACTTCAACAAGACGTTTGAAGTGGAGTGTGATGCCTCTGGAATAGGCATAGGAGCAGTGCTAACCCAAGGAGGGAGACCAGTAGCATACTTCAGTGAGAAGCTAGGTGGTGCCTCACTGAACTACCCCACTTACGACAAGGAGCTTTATGCCCTTGTCCGAGCATTGGAGACTTGGCAGCATTACTTACTGTCCAAGTAGTTTGTGATCCACACTGATCACGAGACTCTCAAACACCTCAGAGGGCAAACCAATCTCAAGAGGAGACATGCCATGATACAAGCCTCGATTCAAGGCTTGGATGCGCGTGGGCTGTTTGTAGAAGATTAGGTGAGAAACTCGACCTTAGGCTTCTGGATAGAGGTTTTCTGGTTAGTAAACGATGGAAGGGTGAAGTGAACCACACGAGGGGTGATGAACCTCGTGATAAATCACAAACTTAGAGCTAGGAGGGCTGGTCTCTACTAGGTTCTAAGCGCACAAGTCTCTTGAGAGAAAAACTTGTAGAAAGAAAATTTGATCTTTATTAATATCAGAAAAAGTTGTCGAACTACAATGCTGAAGGAGCCTTATTAATATGCTCGGCAGCTTGACCTTTTAGGGTCGACTCAATAAAAAAAATGGAAAACTTA
>JAEVFF010001748.1:0-13143 GCA_018901945.1 Pugionium dolabratum | reverse complement strand
TCCTAAGATGCTCAGGACCCTCAGGACGGTCTTGCTCAGCTCTTACATGCCTTATGGCCTGGAATCTCACCGGTCTTTCCACGCGCTCCAACCTCTCGCCTATGGATGCGAGTTGTGTTTGGAGTGTGGTGAACATGGCCATCATGGCTTCGGTTACTTCTCTGTTTTCTTCTACCATTGTGTGCTACAAAGAAAGAAGACAAGTTAGGATGCTCCTAAATTATTAGGAGGATTTTCTTTTTATAAGGATTCGAAAATTGGCAAAAGGGGAAAACATCTGAGAATTGGAAATTCAAAGATATGAAGATTTGAAAAAAAGGAAACTTTTTTGACAACTTGTGCTAGCTGTCCAATTCGAATTCTTTTAGTATCTTTTCTATTTTCTTTTTCTTTTCTTTTTAATTAAACTTAAAAATAAAGGAAATATGACTTAAAAAAAAAGGAAAACGTGTATGCAATGCAAAAAGTGAATCTAAACCCTAGTGATACACGTAGGAGGCTAGATGCACTCGGTTTGGAGTTTGAGGTTATTTTTTTGATTTTTCTTGAATGCTACTTAAACTAATGCAAGAACACAAAACAAAACAAGCAAAAGGATAGAAACAACCTGGTTTAGGAGCTTTAAGCTCTGATACCAAAATGATACAAGCCTTGATTCAAGGTTGTATGCGCGTGGGCTGTTTGGAGAAGTTTAGGTGAGAAACTCGACCTTAGACTTCTTGGATAGGGGTTTTTGGGTTGATATTCGATGGAAAGGTGAAGTGAACCACACGAGGGGTGATGAACCTCGTGATAAATCACAAACTTAGAGCTAGAAGGGCTGGTCTCAACTAGATTCTAAGCGCACAAGATTCTTGAGAGAAAACTTGTAGGAGAAAAAGTTCTACTTTATTAATAATCAAAAAGGTTGTCGAACTACAATGCTGGAAGGAGCCTTATTAATATGCTCGACATCTTGACCTTCTAGGGTCGACCCAAATAAGAAAAGGAAAACTTACAAAAGTGCACAAAGGAAAAGATACAAAAGTGTATAATCGAAAAAAGGACCTATTCCTAAAATGTCTTTGACTCAATAAAGTAAATATTCTAGATCCTACCCTGCAAAACAGAAAGAGGCATATATTCGAATTGAAACTTACCTTAACTTACCTCATGGCCAAGAAATGGAAGGTGGCCGTCCTTGTGGCATGCACGCACCTTGCTCCTAGTCTTCGACTTGGAGTAGGGTTAAGAATCTTTGGGCCCTGACCTCTCTTACCACTAAAGCCCAAGTCTCTGATGTCCCTTGTGTTGTTGAGAAGCCATTGGACTCTTCCTTGCATTTTTGGCCCATTGTCCTTAGTCAATCTTCCTCAAGGAGCTTGTCGACCCATAAGCTGAATTTGTGGAAGAGTGCCCTTGATCTGCTTCTTGTCATTGCTCCTTGAGGTACCACTGGTGTAGATACTTCCTCTAGGTGCATTTCATAGAGCTGGTAGCTCATTTGGTCTGAGTCCTCTTGTGTAGAAGTGGAAATGTGCGTGTACTCGGCTGGATCGGCTGTACCGGCTGGATTGTGCGAGGTACTTGCCGGAATGCCTTCAGGACCGGCCAAGTTGATCCCGGAGTTTGCGGCATCACCAGATGGACTGGCGGTGTCATCCACGTCGCCACCAAGTGTGCCGGAAGCTTGGGCCTCTCCGCCGGCAATGCTGGTTGCTTTGGTCCTTGTGGTCGAGGGTCCGGCGGTGCTGCTTGGGCCGGCAGGCGTGCCAGATGGTCCGGCTGTCTCGGGTAAGCTTCCCTGTCGGCCAGTCTGGTCTCCTGGCTGGATGTACGACCTGATGTCCTCATCAGTACGTGATGCATGCCAACAAAGGAAGAAAGGAGGTGATATTTCAACCAGGCGATTGGGTATGGGTACACCTACGGCAGGACAGGTTCCCCATCCTAAGGAGTTCCAAGCTAGAACCAAGAGGAGATGGAACATTCAGAGTGCTGGAGAGGATCAACAACAACGCCTACCGGATCGAGCTCCCAGGTGAGTTTAATGTGTCCAACACGTTCAACGTAACTGACTTAGCCCCTTTCAATGCAGATGAACCAGTTTTGAGGTCAAAACCTACTGAAGAGGGAGGGGATGATGAGGACATCAGGTCGTATGTCCAGCCAGGAGACCAGACTGGCCGACCAGGAAGCTTGCCCGAGACAGCCAGGCCATTTGGCACGTCTGCCGGCCCAAGCGGTACCGCCGGACCCTCGACCAACAGGACCGGACCGATCAGCATTGCCGGCGGAGAGGCCCAAACCTCCGGCCCAACTGGTGGCGACGTGGATGACACCGCCGGTCCCATTGGTGATGCCGCCGACTCCGGGATCAACTTGGCCGGTCCAGAAGGCATTCCGGCCAGCACCTCGCACAGTCCAGCCGGTACAGCCGATCCAGCCGAGTACACGGGCATTTCAGCATCTACACAAGGAGACTCGGACCAGATAAGCTACCAGCTTCAGGAAATGCATCTAGAGGAAGTCTCTACACCAGTAGTGCCACCAGGAGCAATGACAAGGAGCAGATCAAGAGCACTCTTCCACAAGTTCAGCTTATGGGTCGATAAGCTCCTAGAGGAAGATCGACTAAGGACAATGGGCCAGAAGTGCAAAGAAGAGTCCAAAGGCTTCTCAACAATGCAAGGGACTTCAGCGACTTGGCTTTAGTGGCAAGAGAGGTCAGGGCCCAAAGATTCCTAACCATACTCCAAGTCGAAGACTAGGAGCAAGGCCCGTGCATGCCACAAGGACGGCCACCTTCCATTTCTTGGCCATGAGGTAAGAAAGGTAAGTTTTCAATTCAAATATATGCCTCTTTCTGTTTTGAAGGGTAGGATCTAGATTGTTTACATTTTTGAGTCAAAGACATTTTAGGAATAGTTCCTTTTTCGGTTATGCACTTTTGTACATTTTACATTTGTGCACTTTTGTAATCTTTCCTTTTCTTTCTTTGAGTCGACACTAGAAGGTCAAGCTGTCGAGCATAATAATAAGGCTCCTTCCAGTATTGTAGTTCAACAACCTTTTTGATATTAATAAAGTAGAACTTTCTTCCAACATGTTTTCTCTCTAAGAATCTTGTGCGCTTAGAACCTACTTGAGACCAGCCCTCCTAGCTCTAACTTTGTGATTTATCTCGAGGTTCATCACCCCACGTGTGGTTCACTTCACCCCTCCATCGAATACCAACCCAAAAACCCCTATCCAAGAAGTCTAAGGTTGAGTTTCTCACCTAACCTTCTCCAAACAGCCCACGCGCATATAAGCCTTGAATCGAGGCTTGTATCAAGATTGGTTCGGCCATCATGCCTGGTCGCTTTTTCAAACTGCCATGACCTTCCTAGCAGAAGATGGCCAGCTTGCATGGGCACCACGTCGCTCACGACTTGGTCTTGGTACTTGCCCACACTGAATGGAACAGTCACTTGCTCATGGATCTTGAGCTCCACTTTGTCATCGAGCCAACTCAGTCTATACGGTCGAGGGTGCCTTGTCTTCTTTAGACCTAGCTTATCAACCATGTACGCACTAGCAACGTTAGTGCAAGAACCACCATCTATGATGAGGTTACATACCTCGTCCTTGATGGTGCAACGGTTGTGGAAGATGTTCTCCCTTTGGATGGTCTCTGATGGATCCACCATTGCACCGAGGATGCGTCTAGTGACCAGCACTTCCCCCACATCAGGGTACTCAATGTCACCGTACTCTCCTTCTGATTCATAGTCATCTTCATCTTGGGATTCATACTCTCCAGCCTCCGTAATCAGCATGACCCGGTTATTTGGGCACTCCCTTGAGATGTGTCTGCGACCCCTACACTTGAAACAAGTGATGTCACGTGATCTTTGAGGGTTAAAGGACTTACTAGGCTCTCTCTGGTCACGTGTTGGCTCAGGAGGCTTGCTCTTGAACCGTGACTCGATCTCTATGCCTTTGCATTTGTCTACGTGCTTGGGAATGTTGCTTGGTGCCTAAGGCGTCTTAGGCTTGCTGCGGATGTCTTGCCTCTTACGTTTGATGTGCTGCTCATCCTGGACAGATAGGTGGAACAAATCCTTGAAGTCATTGTAGATTTGCCTTTCCACCTTGCGGCTAATTCTTTCATGAAGTCCATCCAAGAATTGTGCCATCAAAGCTTCCTCATCGTCATTGAGCTCCAGCCTGTTCCTTAGTCTCTCAAACTCTTCATAGTACTCCTCTACTGAACTGGTGCCCTGCTTAAGAGTACGAAAACGTCGTTGCAAATCTCTATGAAAATAAGGTGGAACAAACCTTTGTCTCATGAGGTCTTTCATATCGACCCATGAGTCTACGAGCCTCAACCAGATGAGGGCATTATCCGTGAGTTTTGCTACTGCCATGGAGACTCACCTAGGGCCTGGTTGGTTGTAGTGATTGAAGATGTGGTCCATCCTCCTCTCCCAATCAAGATAGGCTTCGGGGTCTACTTTTTCTGCAAAACTAGGGGGTGTTAACTTGACATCAGTATGAGTTACCCAGTTGTAGGCGTGTTCATCTCTATCCTCATGATGTCTAGGAGGCATCCTTGGTCCCTGGTGGTGACCATATGGCTCGAAGCCATCACCTTCTGCCTCTGGTTGCTGTGGAGGTCCTCTCGGCCTAGGGTGATAGTTATGAGGCTGTGCGTCCTCATCTCCATCTGGCTGGGGCTCCTCCTGTTCGTGCCATATCCTAAGGTGCTCAGGACCCTAAGCACGGTCTTGCTCAGCCCTCACGTGCCTTATGGCCTGGAACCTCACGGGCCTCTCCACGCGCTCCAACCTCTCGCCGATTGATGCGAGTTGCGTTTGGAGGGTGGTGAACATGGCCATCATGGCCTCGGCTGCTTCTCTATTTTCTTCTGCCATTCCATACTACAAAGAAAGAAGACAAGTTATTCTGCTCCTAAATTCGATTAGGAGGATTTCTTATATAGAGAATTCGAAAAAATGCAAAAAGAAAAAATCTGGAAAAAGGAAAAATTTGAAAAATGGAAACTTCCTACAACTTGTGCTAGCTGTTTTTTTGGTCGAATTCTTTTTGGTATTTTTCTATTTTCTTTTTCTTTTTTTAATTTAACTTAAAAAATAATGAAAATATAAATTAAGCAACAAGGAAAACGTAAATTGCAATGCAAGAGTGAATCTAAGCCCTTGTGATACACGTAGAAGCCAGATGCAGTTGGTTTGGAGTTTGATGTTATTTTTTTAATTTTTCTTGAATGTGACTTAAACTAATGCAAGAACTAAAAACAAGACTAGTGAAAGGATAGAAACAACCTGGTTTAGGAGCTTTAAGCTCTTATACCAAAATGATACAAGCCTCGATTCAAGGCTTGGATGCGCGTGGGCTGTTTGGAGAAAGTTAGGTGAGAAACTCGACCTTAGACTTCTGGATAAGGGTTTTTGGGTTGGTATTGGGTGGAAGAGTGAAGTTAACCACACGAGGGGTGATGAACCTCGTGATAAATCACAAACTTAGAGCTAGGAGAGCTGGTCTCGACTAGGTTCAAAGCGCACAAGTCTTTTAGAGAGAAAAACTTGTACAAGAAAATTCGCACTTTATTAATTATCAAAAAAGTTGTCAAACTACAATGCTGGAAGGATTTTATTAATATGCTCGATAGCTTGACCTTCTAGGGTCGACTCAAGAAAAGAAATGGAAAATTTACAAAAGTGCACAAATGGAAAACTTACAAAAGTGCATAACCGAAAAAGGACCTATTCCTAAAATGTCTTTGATTCAAAAATGTAAATGATCTAAATCCTACCCTGGAAAACAGAAAGAGGCAAATATCGATCTATTCCTAAAATGTCTTTGACTCAAAAATGTAAATGATCTAAATCCTACCCTGCAAAATAGAAAGAGGCAAATATCCAATTTGAAAACTTACCTTTCTTACCTCACGGACAAGAAATGGAAGGTGGCCGACCTTGTTGCATGCACACGCCTTGCTCCTAGTCTTCGACTTGGAGTAGGGTTAGGAATCTTTGGGCCCTGACCTCTCTTGCCACTAAAGCCCATGTCTGTGGAGTCCCTTGCATTGTTTTGAAGCCTCTGGACTCTCCTTTGCACTTCTGGCCCAATGTCCATTGTCGATCATCTTCTAGGAGCTTGTCGACCCACAAGCTGAATTTGTGGAAGAGCGCCCTCGATCTGCTCCTTGTCATTGCTCCTTGTCATTGCTCCTGGTGGCACCACTGGTGTAGAGACTTCCTCTAGATGCATGTCCTGAAGCTGGTAGCTTATCTGGTCCGAGTCTCCTTGTGTAGATGTTGAAATGCCCGTGCACTCGGCTGGATCGGCTGTATCGGCTGGACTGTGCGAGGTACTGGCCGGAATGCCTTCTGAGCTGGCCAAGTTGATGCCGGAGCCGGCGGCGTCACCAATTGGACCGGCGGTGTCATCCCTGTCGCCTCCAGTTGGGCCGGAGGTTTGGGCCTCTCTGCCAGCAATGTTGATCGATCCGTTCCTATTGGTCGAAGGTCCGGCGGTACCGCTTGGGCCGGCAGACGTGCCAAATGGCCCGACTGTCTCGGGCAAGCTCCCTGGTCGGCCAGTCTGGTCTCCTGGCCGGCCATATGACCTGATGTCCCCATCACTGGTGCTCTATGCTTCGTAAGAGAGGCAAGCCTGCTGGTATCTGATACAAGCCTTGAATCAATGTCGTAAAACGCGTGGGCTGCTTGGAGAAAATTAGGTGGAAAACTTGACCTTAAGCTTCTGGATAGGGGTTTTCTGGTGGATATTGGATGAAGAGGTGAAGTGAATCACACGAGGGGTGATGAACCTCGTGATAAATCACAACTTAGAAGCTAGGAGGACTGGTCTCGACTAGGGTTCTAAGCGCACAAGTTTTTAAAGAAAACTCGTAGGAAGAAAGTTCTATTTTTATTAATATCAAAAAGTTGTCGAACTATAATGCTGAAGGAGCGTTATTAATATGCTCGGCAGCCTTGACTTTCTAGGGTCGACTCTAAAGAAAAATGGAAAAGTTACAAAAGTGTACAAGGAAAATTACAAAAAGTAAAAAACCGAAAAAGGACTACTACCTAAATTGTTCTTGACTAAAAAATGTAAAACTTCTAATTCCTACCATGTAAAACAGAAAAGGCAAGTATATAAATGAAAACTTACCATTATTACCTTTCGGCCAAGAAATGGAAGGTGGCCGACCTTGTGGCATGCACGCGCCTAGCTTCTAGTCTTTGACTTGGAGTAGGGTTATGAATTGTTGAACCCTGACCTCTTTTGCCACGAAACCCCAAGTCTCTAGATTCCTTTGCAATATTGAGAAGCATTTGGACTCTTCCTTGTACTCTTGGCCCAATGCTCCTTGTCGATCATCTTATAGGAGCTTGTCTACCCACAAACTGAACTTGTGGAAGAGTGCCCTTGTTCTGCTCCTTGTCATGGCCCCTGATGGCACCATTGGTGTAGAGACTTCATCCAGGTTCATGACTTGAGGCTGGTAGCTTAGCTGATCCGATTCCCCTTGTGTAGATGTGGAAATGGTGGTGCAATCGGCTGGATCGGCTGGACTTGCGAGCAGCTGGCCGAGTTGTCATCGGAGCCAGCCAGATTGATTCCTGAGCCGGCGGCATCACCAGTTGGGCCAGCGGTGTAATCCACGTCGCCGCTAGTTGGGCCGGAAGGTTGGGTGATGAGGACATCAGGTCGTACATCCAGCCAGGAGACCAGACTGGCCGACCAGGAAGCTTGCCCGAGACAGTAGGACCATCTGGCGCGCCTGCCGGACCAGACAGTACCGCCGGACCCTCGACCTATAGGACCAGACCGGTCAACATCGCCGGCGGAGAGGCCCAAGCTTCCGGCACACTTGGTAGGGACGTGAATGACACCGCCGGTCCCCCTGATGACACCGCCGACTCCGGGATCAACTTGGCCGGTCCTGAAGTCATTCCGGCCAGTACCGCGCACAATCCAGCCGGTACAGGCCATCCAGCCGAGTACACGCACACTTCCACTTCTACACAAGAGGACTCGGACCAAATGAGCTACCAGCTCCAGGACATGCACTTAGAGGAAGTATCTACACCAGTGGTACCTCCAGGAGCAATGACAAGAAGCAGATCAAGAGCACTCTTCCACAAATTCAGCTTATGGGTCGACAAGCTTCTAGAGGAAGAGCAGCTAAGGACAATGGGCCAGAAGAGCAAATTAGAGTCCAAAGGCTTCTAACAACACAAGGAACATCAGAGACTTGGGCTTTAGTGGCAAGAGAGGTCAGGGCCCAAAGATTTTTAACCCTACTCCAAGTCGAAGACTAGGAGCAAGGCGCGTGCATGCCACAAGGACGGCCACCTTCCATTTCTTGGCCGTGAGGTAAGTTAAGGTAAGTTTCAATTCAAATATATGCCTCTTTCTGTTTTGCAGGGTAGGATCTAGTTGCTTTACATTTTTGAGTCAAGAACATTTTAGGAATAGGTCCTTTTTCGGTTATACACTTTTGTATTCTTTTCCTTTTGTGCACTTTTGTAAACTTTCCTTTTTCTTATTTGAGTCGACCCTAGAAGGTCAAGCTGTCGAGCATATTAATAAGGCTCCTTCCAGCATTGTAGTTCGACAACCTTTTTGCTAATTAATAAAGATCGAATTTTCTTTACAAGTTATTCTCTCAAAGAAGCTTGTGCGCTTAGAACCTAGTTGAGACCAGCCCTCCTAGCTCTAAGTTTGTGATTTATCACGAGGTTCATCACCCCTCGTGTGGTTCACTTCACCCTTCCATCGTTTACCAACCAGAAAACCCCCATCCAGAAGCCTAAGGTTGAGTTTCTCACCTAATCTTCTACAAACAGCCCACGCGCATACATCCTTGAATCAAGGCTTGTATCATTGGGCCTCTCCGCCAGTTGGGCCAGAGGTTTGGGCCTCTCCGCCGGAAATGTTGATCGGTCCAGCCCGGCTGGTCAGAGGGCCGGCGGTACCGCTTGGGCCGGCAGACGCACCAAATGGCCCGACTGTCTTGGGCAAGCATTCTGGTCTGCCATTCTAGTCTTCTGGCCAGCCAGACGATCTGATGCCCTCATCATCCCCTCCCCCTTCAGTAGGTCTTGATCTCAAAACTGGCTCATCTACAAGGAAAATAGCTAAATCAGGTACATTGAACGTGTTAGACACATTAAACTTACCTGGAATCTCGATCCAGTAGGCGTTGCTGTTGATTCTCTCCAGCACTCTGAATGGTCCATCTCCTCTTGGGGCCAGCTTGGAACTCCTTAGGTTGGGGAACCTCTCTTGCCGTAGGTGTAGCCACACCCAATCGTCTGGTTGGAAAATCATCTCTCTTCTCCCCTTGTTGGTGTGAGTCACGTACTGCCCGGTCCTCTTCTTCAAGTTCTCTGCTACCTTCTAGTGTATCTTCTTTATGAACTCTGCCTTAGATGCTCCATTGAGTTTGGTCATCTCTGCTGGTGGCAGTGGTGTTTGCTCCAAAGGTGTCTGAGGGTTGAAGCCGTAGACCACTTCAAAAGGGGTCTTCTTTGTAGCTGAATGCACAGCTCGGTTGTACGCAAACTCTATGAATGGCAGGCACTCTACCCATGTCTTGATGTTCTTCCCTAGTGTGGTCCTGAGAAGAGTCGACAATGTCCGGTTGACTATTTCAGTTTGGCCATCGGTTTGAGGATGGCAGGTGGTAGAGAAGAGCAGCTTCATGCCTAGCTTCCAGAGGGTCCTCCAGAAGTGGCTGAGAAATTTGGTGTCTCTGTCTGACACGATGGTCATTGGCACTCCATGAAGCCGTACTATCTCCCTGAAAAACCGCTCGACTGTTTGCGTGGCATCATTAACATTGGCACATGTGATGAGGACATCAGGTCGTACATCCAGCCAGGAGACCAGACTGGCCGACCAGGAAGCTTGCCCGAGACAGCAGTGAAAGAATATTGAGATTATAGAGGAGAAATGTGAAGAATTGAATCTGAAAACTCAAAGAGAAGTATGAGAAAATGAGAAATGACTTAGACTTATGGAGAAGAATCTCCTAAGAGTATATTATACATTGAGTCTTTACAGCCCTTTTATAGAGGATTTACAATGTGAACACAAAAGAAAACGAATTCAAACTTGTGGATGAGTTTGAATAGAGGAGGAGCCTGTCAACAACCAATGAGAAGAGAGGAGACAGCAGGCATGACTGTTTGGTGTGGTTACCAAGACTGTGTGCAGCAGGCATGACTGTTTTGTGTGGTTACCAAGACTGTGTGCAGCAGGCATGACTGTTTGGTGTGGTTGCCAAGACTGTGTGCAGCATGGACATGTCCTTTTCACCTTGATTCTTCTCCCAAGGTAGCTATTTAACCATTTTAACCATGTGGTTAATAATAACTCCCTCCTTTTTCATTTCCCTTGTTATTCAAACTGAATTTTCGTGCTCACACTTGCCTTGTAGGTCAAGATAGGTCTTATTTGCTTTTCCTATGTCAATACTCCCCCTCCAGCTAAAGACTTTGGAATCACCCTAAAGTCTTAAGCTTGGGAACCCAAGGCAACACCTCATTAAAAACCTTATTAAGGAAACCACTTGGGACAAAACCTTAATAAGGGAAAAAGAGTGTGTTGCTCTTGGATTAGGAGACCTTTGATCATGGGTGTGATAAATCAACAAGCCCAAGTTTGCTAAAGCTGTTCTTGCAAACTTTGAGACTTGCTGCCTTTGTGAAGATGTCAGCTAGTTGGTCTTCACTCCTTGTATAACATGGCAGAATAGTTCCATCTTGAACTTTCTCCCTAACCATATGGCAGTCAATCTCTATGTGCTTGGTCCTCTCGTGAAACACTGAGTTTGAAGCTATGTGAATGGCTGCCTGATTATCACAATGGAAGGTAATTGGCCCTGGTTGTGCAATACCGAAATCCTTCAAGAGTGCTTTGAGCCAAGTTACTTCATTTGTCAGCTTCCTCATAGCCCTATATTCTGCTTCAGCACTAGAACATGATACCACTTTCTGCTTCTTAGTCTTCCAAGTGACTAAGTTCCCACCAACGAAGGTGCAATACCCAGTGGTTGATTTCCTATCCACCCTATCACCAGCCCAATCCGCATCACAATACCCGACAATCTCAGTGTTCCATTCTTGCCCATCCATATACCTTGACCAGGAGATCCTTTGATGTATCTAAGGATCCTTTCTACCATGCTCCAATGATATACAGTAGGCTTTTGCATATGTTGACTTACTTGATTCACACCAAAACACAAGTCTGGTCGTGTGAGGGTGAGGTAGATCAGCTTCCCAACTAGTCTCCTATACTGAGAAACATCCTTAAATAACTCATCAGCTTTCTCCCCCTTTCCGTTGACCTTGTAGCATCTTCAAGAGGAGTTTTGGCCGGTTTAGCCCCAAGCTTTCCCGTGTCTGTCAACAGATCAAGAGCATACTTTCTTTGGGATAGAAAGAGCCCTTCTTGGGACCGACACACTTCAATACCCAAGAAGTACTTCAACTCTCCAAGATCCTTGATGTCAAATGATCTGTTTAAGAAGGCCTTTGTGGACTGAATTCCTTCCTTATCATCTCCTGTGATGATAAGGGTCATCCACATAAACCAAGACCGCCACGATTCCTTTGGAGTTTTGACGAGTGAACAAAGTATGATCTGAATGGGATTTCCTAAACCCATTATCAGTAAGTGTGGAGGTTAATTTGTGATACCAGGCCCTTGGTGACTGCTTCAACCCATATATTGCCTTCCTAAGTCTTAGAACCTGTCCCTCTTTGCAAAAATCTTCAAGGCCTGGTGGGGGAGTCATATACACTTCCTCTTCAAGTTCTCCTTGTAGGAATGCGTTCTTGACATCCATTTGCCATAAGTCCCAAGTCAGATTCGTAGCTAGTGAAAGAACAACCCTTACAGTGTGTATCTTAGCCACCGGTGCAAATGTATCAGTATAGTCCTCTCCATATGTCTGAGTGAAACCTCTTGCAACTAGACGTGCCTTGTACCTTTCTATGTTCCCATTGCTCTTATACTTGATGGTGAACACCCACTTGGAACTCACAGCCTTCTTGCCTTTGGGAAGTTCTTGTATATCCCATGTATGATTCCTTTCCATAGCTCCCTTCTCATCTCTTACTTCATCTAACCATTCTTTCTTGCTCTTAGCTTCTTCATAAGTCCTTGGAATCTGACTTTGTTCAATCTTTCCAAGGAATGCTTGATGACTAGATGGCAAGAGGTCAAGGGAACAAACAGCTTGTATGGGATGAGCCACGGCCTGGTTGTTGTAGAATATCCTAGTGTTCCTAATTCTAGTACTCCTCCTTAAATGCTGAACAGGTGGTGCAGCCTCCTCTACAACCGTTTCCTCTTCCATTTGGTGAATAGGTTCCTCTACACCCACTTCCAAGTCGTCTTGTTCTTGATTTTGGGCCATAGCTTCTTCTTGGATTGGAGTTGGTTCTTGAGTTACCACCCCTTGTTCATTCTCTTGGGTATCTTGTGAACTACTTAAGGTTCTTGTTTCTTCGTGTCTTGAATCCTTTGGAAGATCATTTCCCAAATGATTCAAGAGAAACCTCAAACTCGTAGCCAAATCAGAAGGTGACCTTGAGAGATCCTTCAATCCTTCCCAATCTTCCTGATCATAATAGCTTTGTTCTTCTATGAACTTGACATCTCTAGACACATATGTCCTGTTGTTGCTCGGATCATAGCACTTATAACCCTTTTGTGTTGTCGAATATCCAACGAACATACACTTGATGCTCTTTGCCTCCAACTTGTTTCTTAGATCACCTGGAACATACACAAAGCACACACACCCAAATACACGTAAATGATCAATGTAAGGTTTAGTTTTATTGAGTACCTCAAATGGGGATATATCTTGCAAGACTTTGGTTGGAATCCGATTGATGAGGTAGCAAGCAACCAAGACTGCATCTCCCAAAAAACTTTTAGGAACATTGGTATGAAACATCATGGATCTTGCTACTTCCATTAAGTGTCGGTTCTTCCTTTCAGCAACTCCATTTTGTTGTGGGGTGTGTGGACAGCTAGTTTGATGTAGTATTCCATGTTTGTTTAGATGAGCTTTGAATCTTTGACTTGTGTATTCCCCTCCATTATCTGATCTTAACACTTTGA